>VDFB02301110.1:17630-45051 GCA_007258455.2 Sequoia sempervirens
AATCGTAGTCAACAAATTTGATCGATGACCCTAAAAATCTCAAACATGAGCAGTCCCCAAAATGCGGCTATAACTCAAGAAAAAATGAATATTCATAAGAGGCGATAGAAAATATGAGTACAAAATGCACAACTATGGTGTAATCCACAAGTGTAGTCACCAAAGTTGATCGATGACCAATGAAAACTAAAACTCGACCGGTTTCCTAAATACGGCTATAACTCAACAAAATTTGTAGGTTCATGAAACGCAATAGAAAATAAGCGTATAGAATGGCACAACCACAGTGCAATGCACAATCGTAGTCACAAAAGTTGATCGATGCCACACGAAAACTCAAAAACGAGAGTTTTCTTAAATGTGGCTGTAACTCAAGAAAAAATGAAGGTCCGTGAAAGGTGAATTAAAATATGCTTAAAAAATGCACAACTATAGTACAATCGACAATTGTAGTCACCAAAGCTGATAGATGGCCCACAAAAACTCAAACACTAGTGTTTTACTAAATACGGCTATAACCAAATGAAAAATGAAGTTTCACGAAAGGCAATAGAAAATACGTGTACAGATTCGAAAACTACAATGCAATCCATAGTCGTAGTCACCAAAGTTGATTGATGGCCCACAAAAACTCACACATGATTGGTTTGCTAAATGTGGCTATAAGTCAACAAAAAATTAAGGTTCGCGAAAGGTAATAGAATATATGTGTATAGAATGCACAGGGAAAACACAACTAAAGTTTAATGATGGCCAACGAAAAGACAAACTCGAGTGGTTTCCTAAATGCGGCTATAATTCAACAAAAAATAAAGGTTCGCGAAACACAATAGAAAATACGTTTACAGAATGGACAACTACAGTGCAATCCATAATCATAGTCACCAAAGTTGATTGATAGCCCTAAAAATCTCAAACACGAGTGTTTTCCTAAATGCACATATAACTCAACAAAAAATGAAAGTTCATCAAAGGCGATTAAAGATATGCATATATGATGCACAACTACAATACAATTCATAGTCATAGTCACCAAGGTTAATTGATGGCCCATGAAAACTCAAACATGATCATTTTCTTAAATGTGGCTATAACACAACAAAAATGACGGTTCGCGGAAAGGCAATTAAAAATATGCATACAAAATGCACAACTACAATACAATCCACAATTGTAGTCACTTTCAAAGTTGATTGATGGCCCACAAAAAACTCATACATATGGGATTCTAAATGCCTATAACTCACTCAAAAAATGAAGTTCAATGTTAAGCCAGAAAATACTCATATGGAATGAATACAATAACCATGTTCACAAGCCGAGTCACCAAATTGATCGATGGTCTAATAAAAATCAGTAAAACACTAGCTTTCCTTAATCGGCGGACTATATTCAATTACATCTATAGTTGAGCATTCGATGCAGTATTTATCACCTTTTGTGAACTTTCATTTTGTTGAGTTATAACCAAAAGATTTAGAATGTATTTGTGTTTGATTTTTTAGAATCGATCAACTTTGGTATCCACGATTATGGATTGCACAGCAGTTTTCCTTCTATATGCGTATTTTTCATTACTTATTAACCTTCGATTTTTACCGAAGTTATAGCCGCATTTTAGGGAACCGCCGAGTTTGAGTTTTCCCCGCCATCGATCAACTTTGCTGACTACCATTGTGGTTCAAAAATCTTCTACAAAAACAACTTATTTTCTCAAAAAATAGACGATTCTTACAACACAAGTGGTTTCTTAAATGCGGCTATAACTCAACGAAAAATGAAGGTTATCAAAAGGCGATAGAAAATAGGCGTAAAGAATGGACAACTACAGTGCAATCCACAATCGTAGTCACCAAAGTTGATCAATGGCCCACGAAAACTCAAACACTAGCAGTTTGGTAAGTGTGGCTATAACTCAACAAAAAATGAAGGTTCACGAAGGGTGATAGAAAATACGTGTACAGAATGGGCAACTACAGTGTAATCCACAGTCGTAGTCACCGAAGTTGATCGATGGCCCAATATAACTCAAACATGAGAGATTCCTTAACTGCAACCATAACTTGGCAAAAAGTGAAGGTTCACAAAAGGCAATAGAAAATACGTATATAGAATGCACAACTACAGTGTAATCTACAAGCGTAGTCGCCAAATTTGATCGATGGACCATGAAAACTCAGACTCGAGTGGTTTCATAAATGTGGCTATAACTCAACAAAAAATGAAAGTTCGCGATATGCGATAGAAAATACACGTACAAAATGGAAAACTACGTGCAATCCACAATAGTAGTCACCAAAGTTGATCGATGGCCGACGAAAACTCAGACATGAAAGGTTTCCTAAATACGGCTATAACTCAACAAAAATGAAGGATTGCGAAAGGCGATAGAAAATACGTGTATAGAATGTACAACTACAGTGTAATCCACAAGCGTAGTCACCAAAGTTGATTAATGGCACACAAAAACTCAAACTCAAGAGGTTTCGTAAACGTAGTTATAAGTCAACAAAAAATCAAGGTTCGCGAAAGGCGACAAAAAATAGATGTAGAAAATGGACAACTACAGTGCAATCCAAAATTGTAGCCACCAAGGTTGATAGATGCAAGTGAAAACTCAAACATGATCAGTTGCCTAAATGCAGCTATAACTCAACGAAAAATGAAGGTTTGCAAAAGGCGATAGAAAACACACGTATACAATGCACAACTATTGTATAATCCACAATCATAGTCACCAAAGATGATTGATGGCCCACAAAAACTCAAACATGAGCGTTTTCGCAAATACGGCTTTAACTCAATAAAAAATAAAAGTTCGTGAAAATACGATCCTCAATTGTAGTCACCAAAGTTGATTGATGGCCCACGAAAACTCAAACACGAGTAGTTTCCTAAATGTGGCTATATCTAAAAAAAAAGGTTTGAAGAAGGCGATAGAAATTACCCGTATAAAATGCACAACTATAGTGTAATCCACAATTGTAGTCACCAAAGTTGATTGATGGCCCACGAAAACACAAACTTGAGCGATTTCCTAAAAGTGGCTATAACTCAACAAAAAATGAAGGTTTGCTAAAGGTGATAGTAAATACACGTACAGAAAGGACAACTACAATGCAATCCACGATCGTAGTCACCAAAGTGGATCGATGGCCAACGAAAACTCAAACATGAGTGGTTTCATAAGTGCAGCTATAACTAAACGAAAAATGAAGGTTCGTTAAAGGCAAAAGAAAATTCTTGTACAGAAAGCATAAATACAGTGTAATCCACAATTGTAGTCACCAAAGTTGATCGATGGTGCACAAAATCTCAAACACGAGTGATTTCGTAAAAGCGGATATAACTAGACAAAAAAAGAAGGTTCGACAAAGACAATAGAAAATACGCATATGTAATGCACAACTATAGTGTAAACCACACCTAGTCGCTAATGCAACTATAACTCCAACAAAAATGAAGTTTTGTGAAAAGGCTATAGAAAATACATGTACAAAATTGACAACTATAGTGCAATCCACAATCGTAGTCACAAAAGTTGATTGATGGCCCATGAAAACGAAATCACAAGTGGTTTCTTAAATGCAACTATAACTCAACAAAAAATGAAGTTTTGTGAAAGGCGATAGAAAATACATGTACAAAATTGACAACTATAGTGCAATCCACAATCGTAGTCACAAAAGTTGATTGATGGCCCATGAAAAAAAAATCACAAGTGGCTTCCGGCGCGCATACAACTCAACAAAATGAAGGTGCAATCTAAAATATGATAGAAAATACCAGATACAATGCAATAACCACGTTTAATTCACAATCGTGAGTCAATGGCCCATGAAAACAAAAACATGAGTGGTTTCTTAAATGCAACTATACAATACCCGTATACAATGCACAACTACGGTTTAATTCACAATCGTAGTCAATGGCCCATGAAAAGAAAAACATGAGTGGTTTCTTAAATGCAACTATAACTCAACAAAATGAATATTTGTGAAAGGCGAGAAAATACACGTACAAAATTGACAACTATAGTGATCACAGTTGATTGATGGCCCATGAAAACGAATACAAGTGGCTTCGGCGTATTGTTAACTCAACCAAAAAAATGAAGGTGCACCTAAATATGATAGAAAATACCAGATAACAATGCAATAATCCACGGTTTAATTCAATATCAGAATACCAAAGTTGATAATGTCCACTTAAACCTCAAACACGAAAGTGGCTCTTGCTGGCGGCTATAACTAAATGAAAATTCGAAGGTTCGCCAAGTCGACTTTCAAAATATGTGTAGTCACCAAAGTTGATTGATGGCCCACAAAATCCTCAAACATGAGTGTGTAAACTCAACATGTGTAGTCACCAAAAGTAGAAGCAAAGAGGTAACAGAGGCAAATTTTGAATATTTTATGAAAAAATGCGTAAATGGGTTTTGTAGAGAGTGTCATAATGAGTAGAGCAAGAATATCATTTTTCTCGGAAAAAACTAATATTTTACCAACATGCAAGAACCCATCAAAAATAGAACTACTAATTTTTTGGGAAAATAAAATGTATTTCTTTAATAGGTGCTCGAGAGCTAAAGAGACCCAAATTGTCCGTTGTTTGAAAAAATAAGTTATTCTTGAAAAAGATAGATTTTTTTGAAAAGTAGAACTAGTAGAGGTAATAGAGGCAAATTTTTTGAATCTTTTTATGAAAAACCTAAGAAATGGATTTTGAGGAGAATGTCATTCTGAGTAGAGACAAATTGTCCTTTTTTTGAAAAACTAAGTTTACACCAACATGCAAAAACCCCTCAAAAATAGAATCTATGAAACAGCTTTTTTTGGAAAATTGAAAATATGGGTTGTATAGGTGCTCGAGAGCTTAAGAGACACAAATAGTCCGTTTTTAAAGAAAAATAGTTATTCTCAAAAAAGATATATTTTTTTCAAAAGTAGAAGTAGAATCTACGAAACATTTTTTTGGGGAAAATAGAAAATAAGGGTTTTATAGGTGCTCGGCAGCTAAACACACCCAAATCGTTTGTTTCTTTTTAAAATAATTTGTTCTCGAAAATGATTTTTTTTTTCAAAACTAGAAGCAGTAGAGGTAACAGAGACAATTTGTTTGAATCTTTTTATGAAAAATCTGCGATATGGGTTCTGTTGAGAATGTCGTTCTGATTAGACCCAGATCATCCTTTTTTCGAAAAACTATTTTTTCACCAACATGGAAGAACCCCTCAGAAAATAGAATCTAGGTTTTATAGGTGTTCTTGTTCTAAAGAAACCCAGATTGTCTGTTTTTTGAAAAAATAACTTCTTCTGGAAAAACATAGATTTTTTGTAAAGCAGAAGTAGTAGAAACAAAAGCAAATTTTTTGAATCATTTTATGAAAAAATGGATAAATGGGTTTTCTAGACAATGTCATTCTAAGTAAACCGAGATCATCCTTATTTCAAAAAACTATTTTTTCACCAACATCCAAATACCCCTCAAAAATGGAATCTACAAAACAATTTTTTTTCGGAAAATAAAATATGGGTTTTATAGGTGCTCGTGTGCTAAAGAGATTCAAATCATCTATTTTTTGAAAAAATAAGTTGTTTTTGAAAATGATATATATTTTTGAAAACTAGAAGCAGTAGAGGTAAGAGAGGCAATTTTTTTGAATCTTTTTATGAAATATTTGAGAAATGGGTTTTGTAGAAAATGTCGTTCTGAGTAGACCCAGATTGTCCTTATTTTGAAAAACTAATATTTCACCAACATGTAAGAGCCGAGATCGTCCATTTTTTAAAAATAAGTTCCTGAAAACTAATTTTTGAGAGGTAACCGATTGTGGATTTTACTATAGTTGTGCATTATGCATATTTTTAATTGCCTTTCACGAACCTTAATTTTTTGTCGAGTTATACTCGCAATTAGGAAAATTCTCTTGTTTGAGTTTTCGTGGACCATCTATCAACTTTGGTGACTACGATTTTGGATTGCACTGTAGTTGTGTATTATGAACGCTCATTTTCTATCGCATTTCGTGAACCATCATTTTTTGTTGAGTTATAGTTGCATTTAGGAAATCGTTCGAGTTTAAGTTTTTGTGGGCCATCGATCAACTTTGGTACGATGGTGGATTGTTCTGTAGTTGTGCATTTTGAATGCATATTTTGAATTTCCTTTCACAAACCTTCATTTTTTGTTGTGTTATACCCACATTTAGGAAACCGCTCATGTTTGAGTTTTTGTGGGCCATCAATCAACTTTGGTGACTATGCATATTTTGAGTCGACTTCACGAACCTTCAATTTTCATTTAGTTATAGCCGCACTTAGTAAACCACTCGTGTTTGAGTTTTCGTGGGCCATTTATCAACTTTGGTGACTACAATTGTGAATTACACTGTAGTTGTGCATTGTATATGGGTATTTTCTATCATATTTTGCGAACATTCATTTTTCGTTGAGTTGTATCTGCACTTCGGAAACCACTCGTGATTTCATTTTCATGGGCCATCAATCAACTTTTGTGACTACAATTGTGGATTGCACTATAGTTGTCAATTTTGTAGATGTATTTTCTATTGCCTTTCACAAAACTTCATTTTTTGTTGAGTTATAGTTGCATTTAAGAACCCACTCATGTTTTTGTTTTCATGGGCCATTGACCAACTTTGGTGACTAGAATTGTCGATTGCACTGTAGTTGTGCATTATGAACGCTAACTTTCTATTGCCTCTTGGGAACCTTCATTTTTTGTCGAGTTATAGTTACATTTCAGAAACCACTTGTGTTTGAGTATTCATACGCCATCAATCAACTTTGGTGACTACAATTGTAGATTGCAGTATAGTTGTGCATTATGAATGTTAATTTTCTATCGCCATTCGTGAACCTTAATTTTTTGCTGAGTTATAGCCACATTTAGGAAAACCGTTCATGTTTGAGTGTTTGTGGGCTATCAATCAACTTTGGTTACTACGGTTGTCGAATTTACTATAGTTATGCATTTTGTACGGATATTTTTAATAGCTTTTCACGAACCTTCATTTTTTGTTGAGTTATAGTCTTATTTAGGAAAACAATCATGTGTGAAGTTTCGTGGGCCGTCGATCAACTTTGGTGAGTAGGATTGTGGATTACACTATAGTTGTGCATTCTATATGTGTATTTTCTATCATATTTTGGGAACCTTCATTTTTCGTTGACTTATAACTGCACTTTGGAAAGTGCTTCTATTTGAGTTTTCGTAGGCCATTGATCAATTTAGGTGACTACGATTGTGGATTGCAATATAGTTGTCCGTTATGTACGTGTATTTTCTATTGGCTTTCGCAAACCTTAATTTTTCGTTGAGTTATAGCAATATTTATGAAACCGCTCAAGTTTGAGTTTCATGGCCATTGATCAACTTGGTGATCTATGCTTGTGTATTACACTATAATTGTGTATTTTTACATGTATTTTCTATTTCCCTTTCATGAACCTTTCTTTTTCTAATATTGAATTATAAATGATTTAGAAACTCGCTTCATGTTGAGCTTTGTGTGCCATCGATCAAATTTGTTGACTACAATTGTGGCTTGTAGCTTAGTTGTGTATTTCATATGCATATTTTTTATTGCCTTTCGCAAACCTTCATTTTTTGTTGCGTTATAGCCGCATTTAGAAAAACGCTCATGTTTGAGTTTTTGTGGAACATCGATCAACTTTGTGACTACGATTGTGGATTATTAATCAAGTTGTGCATTCTATACATGCATTTCATTCACCTTTGTGAACCTTCATTTTCATTGAGTTATAGTACTTTGGAAACCGCTCATGTTTCGAAGTTTTGTGAGCCATCGATCACTTTCGCGTGATCACGATTGTGGATTGCACTATAGTTGTGTATTTTGTGGATGCATATTTTTAACGCCACTTAACCTCTTTTTGAGAGTTATAGTCGCATTTAGGAAAATGCTCGTGTTTCAGTTTTCCTGAGCCATCGATTAGCTTTGGTGACTGCAATTGTGGATTACACTGTAATTGTACATTCAATAAGCGTATTTTCTATAGCGTTTAATGAACTTTCATTTTTTGTTGAGTTATAGTTGGACTTACGAGACTACTCGAGTTTGAGTTTTCGTGGGCGATCGATCAAGTTTGGTGACTATGATTGTGGATTGTACTATAGTTTTACATTTTGTAAGTGACATTTAAATTGCCTTTTGTGAACCTTCATTTTTTTTAAAGTTATAGGCGCATTTAAGAAACCACTTGTGTTTGAGTTTTCGTGGGCCATTGATCAACTTTGGTGACTACGATTGTGCATCTCATTGTAGTTGTGAATTGTATACACGTATTTTGTATCCCCTTTCAAGAACCTTAATTTTTAATTGAGTTATAGCTGCATTAAGCTCGTGTTTGTGTTTTTATTTTCATCGATCAACATTGCTGAATATGATTGTGGATTGCACTATAGTTTTCCATTCTTTACGCGTATTTACTATTGAACCTTTCATGAACCTTTCAATCAACTTTGGTGACTGCGATTGTGGATTGCATTGTAGTTGTACATTATGAACGCTAATTTTCTATCGCATTTCGCGAATCTTCATTTTTTGTTGAGTTATACCTGCATTTAAGAAACTACTCTTGTTTGAGTTTTTGTGGGCCATTGATCACTTGTGGATTGCAATATAGTTGTGCATTCGATACATGTATTTTCTATCGCCTTTCGTAAACCTTTATTTTTTGTTGAGTTATAGCCAAATTTAGTAAACCGCTCATGTTTGAGTTTTTGTGGGCCATCAATAAACTTTTGTGACTACGATTGGGGATTCTACTACATTTATACATTCTATACGTATATTTTTAATCGCGTTTCACGAACCTTCATTTTTTGTTGAGTTATCGCCGCAATTAGGAAACTACTCGTGTTTGAGTTTTCATGGGCCATCGATCAACTTTGGTGAATACGATTGTGGATTAGATTGTAGTTGTGCATTCTATACGCATATTTTCTATCGACTTTCATGAAATTTTATTTTTCATTCAGTGCTACACTTAGAATACTGCTCGTGTTTGAGTTTTCGTGGGCCATCCATTAACTTTGGTGACTACGATTGTGGATTGCACTATAGTTGTCAATTTTCTACTTGTATTTTCTATCACCTTTCACAAAACTTCACTTTTAGTTGAGTTATAGCTGCATTTAAGAAACCACTCATTTAAGAAACCACTCACGTTTGTGTTTTCTTGGGCCATCGACCAACTTTGGTGACTACAATTGTGGATTGCACTATAGTTGTGCATTATGAACGCTAACTTTCTATAGTTATAGTTATAGTTGTGGATTGCACTGTAGTTGTCTATTTTGTACGTGTATTTTCTATCGCCTTTTGTGACCATTCATATTTTGTTGAGTTATAGAAACATTTATGAAACCGCCCAAGTTTGAGTTTTCGTGGCCCATCTATCAATTTTGGTGACTATGCTTGTCAATTAAACTATAGCAGTGGATTCTTTATGTGTATTTTCTATCTCATTTAAAGAATCTTTTTTTTCTGTTGAGTTATTGCCGCATTTAGGAAACCCCTCATTTTTTATTTTTTCTGGGCCATTGATCAAATTTGCTGACTACGATTGTTGATTGTAGCTTAGTTGTGCATTTTGTACGCATATGTTTAATCGCCTTTCACGAACCTTCAGTTTTTCTTGAGTTATAGTCGCATTTCAGAAAACGCTCATGTTTGAGGTTTTGTGGGCCATTGATGAACTTTGGTGACTACGATTGTGGATTACATTATAGTTGTGCAATTTATACATGTACTCTCTATCACCTTTTCTCAGACCTTCATGTATAACTTTGGTGACCGTTTGAGTTATGAAACATATCATGTATAACATTTAGGAAAACGCTTGAGTTTGAGTTTTCGTGAGCCATCGATCAAGTTTTGTCACTACGCTTGTGGATTACATTATAGTTGTGCATTCTATACATGTATTTTCTATCACCTTTCGCGAACATTCATTTTTTGCTGAGTTATGGCCGAATTTAGGAAATCGCTTGTGTTTGAATTTTCTTGGGCCATCGATCAACTTTGGTGACTACTTATTTAGGAAACTGCCAGATTCGAAGTTTTGTGTGGGCCATCAATCAAATTTGGTGAATACGATTGTCGATTACACTGTAGTTGTGGATTCTAAACATGTATTTTCTATCGCCTTTCACGAACCTTTATTTTTTGTTGAGTTATAGCTACATTTAGGAAACAACTAGTGTTTGAGTTTTCGTGGGCCATCGGTCAACTTTGGTGACTATGATTGTGGATTGTAGTGTAGTTGTCCATTTTCTACAGGTATTTTGTATTTCCTTTTGCTAAACTTCATTTTTTTCTTGAGTTATTGCTGCATTTAGTAAACCCATATCATCGTCTTTTGAAAAAAAAAAAATTCAACAACATGCAAGAACCTTTGAAAAATAGAATCTACGAAACAATTTTTTTTGGAAAAAACAAAAATATGCGTTTTATAGGTGCCCATGTGCTAGAGAGACCCAGATCGTCCGGTTTTTGGAAAAAATATTTGTTCTTCAGAAAGACAGATTTTTTTGTAAAGTAGAAGCAGTACAGGTAACTGAGGCAAATTTTTTGAATCTTTATATGAAAATTCTGAGAAATGGGTTTTGTAGAGAATGTTGTTCTAAGAAGACCAAGATCGTCCTTTTTTCGAAGAATTATTTTTTCACAAACATGCAAGAACCCCTCAAAAATAGAATTCTATTAAACAGCTATTTTTGGGAAAATTAAAAATATGGGTTTTATAGGTGCTCGTGTGCTAAAGAGACCTAGATCGTCCGTTTTTTGAAAAAAATATTTGTTCTTCATAAAGATGCCTTTATTTGAAAAGTAGAAGCAGTAAAGGTAATACAGAGAAATTTTTTGAATCTTTTTATAAAGAATCTGAGAAATGAGTTTTGTACAGAATGACATTCAGAGAAGACCTAGGTAATCCATTTTTTGAAAAACTAATTTTTCACCAACATGCAAGAACCCCTCAAAAATAGAATCTATGAAATAATTTTTTTGGGAAAATAAAAAATATATGGTTTTATAGGTGCTCTTCGGCTGAAGAGACCCAGATCGTCTATTTTTTGAAACAATAAGTTGTTCTTGAAAAACACCATTTCGAGTAATCCCATATCATCCTCTTTTCGAAAAACTAATTTCTCACCAACATGCAAAAACCCCTAAAAAATAGAATCTATGAAACAATTTTTTTGGGAAAATAAAAGATATGGGTTTTATAGGTGCTCAACAAATAAAGACATCTAGATCGACCATTTTTTTTAAATAAGTTTTTGAAAAAAATAGATTTTTTTAAAAATTAGATTTTTTAAAAAATTAGAACCAGTAGAGGTAACAGAGGAAATTTTTTTGAATCTTTTTATCAAAGACATGACAAATGGGTTTTGTAGAGAATGTCATACTGAATAGACGCAGATCGTGCATTTTTTGAAAAACTAATTTTTCACCAACATGCAAGAACCCCTCACAAATAGAATCTACGAAACAATTATTTTTGGGAAAATTGAAAATATGGGTTTTCTAGGTGCTCATGTGTTGAAGACTGGGATCATCTATTTTGTGAAAAAATAAGTTGTTTTTGAAATACATAGATTTTTTTTTAAGTAGAAGCAGTAGAGGTAACAGAGGAAATCTTTTTGAATATTTTTATGAAGAATCTAAGAAATGAACTTTGTAGAAAATATCCGTATAGAAAACACAACTACAGTACAATCCACAATTGTAGTCATCAAATTTTATTGATGCCCCACAAAAACTCAAACATGAGCAGTTTCCTAAATGCGGCTATAACTCAAGAAAAAATCAAGGTTCGCGAAAGGCGATAAAAAATACGAGTATAGAATGCACAACTATAGTTTAATTCACAACGTAGTCACGAAAGTTGATCGGTGGCCCCCAAAAAATCAAACATGAGCAATTTCCTAAATGCGGCTATGACTCAACGAAAAATGAAGATTCACTATAGGCAATAGAAAATACGTGTATAAAATGCACAACTATACTGTAATCCACAATCATAGTCACCAAAGTTGATCAATGGCCAACGAAAACTCAAACACGATCGTTTTGCTAAAATTTCGCTATAACGCAACAAAAAATGAAGGTTCATGAAAGGCGATTAAAAATATGCGTACAAAATGCACAACTACAATACAATCCACAAACGTAGTCACCAAAGTTGATCGATGGTCTACAAAAACTCAAACATGAGCCATTTCCTAAATGGGGCTATAACTCAACCAAAAATGAACGTTCGTAAAAGGCGATAGAAACTACGCCTATAGAATGCACAACTACAGTGTAATCCACAATGGTAGTCACCAAAAGGGATCGATGGTCCACAAATACTCAAACATGAGTGTTTTCCTAAATGTGGCTATAACTCAACAAAAAATAAAGGTTCGTGAAAGGCGACAAAAATATCACACATGATCCTGTCCATTCAACCCTTCGAATAAAGATATCGTCAGGGTTTGAAGGTTCAATTTTAAAGGAAATAGAAAATACAAGTATAAAATGTAATAACTATTGTGGTTCATTAAGCGATTACCAAGTTGATCGGGATGGGTTACTAAAATCAAACACAAGCGCTTCCTAAAATGCAACATTTAGAAACCGCCAGCTCTAAAGCTTTTTGGGCCATCAATCAACTTTTTGGTGACTACAATTGTGGATTGTACTATAATTGGGCATTCTATAAAAATATTTTAGTCGCTTTCATGAACCTTCATTTTTGTTGACTTATAGCCGCATTTAGGAAAGTGTCATGTTTGAGTATTCATGGACCATCGATCAACTTTGGTGGCACGCTTTTGATTAAACTATAGTTGTGCATTGTATACGTGTAGTTTCTATAGCCTTTCACAAAATTTCTTTTTATGTTGAGTTATAGCTGCATTTAGGAAACTGCTCATGTTTTTCTTTTTGTGGGCCATCATTCAACCTTGGTGACTACAATTGTGGATTGTACTATAGTTGCGCATTTTGTACGTATATTTTTAATTGTTTCAAACCATTTAGAGGCTATAACCACCGCGATAATGCTCATGTTTGATCTTTCATGGGTCGTCGATCAATCTTCTTTTATCACCACGATTGTGAATTACACCGGAATTGTGCATTTTATAATGCAGTATTTTCTATCATCTTTCGCGAACATCGATGCAGAGTTATTGAAGTTATAAGCGTACTTAGAAATGGCTTATGTTTGAAAGCTAGTCATCGCATTTCAGTTTGTGACTACGATGATGGCATCGAAGCTGTCCCTTTCACGTATTTACCATTCGCGAGCCTTCATTTTTTCTTGAGATATAGCCACATTTAGGAAACCGCTTATGTTTGTGTTTTTATTGAGTTATAGCTGCATTTAGGAAAATATTCGTGTTTTTGTTTTAATGGGCCGTTGATCAACTTTGGTGACTATGATTGTGGATTGTACTGTAGTTGTTCATTTTGTACGAATATTTTTAATCGCCTTTCATGAACCTTTAATTTTTGTTGAGTTATAGCTGTATTTAGGAAAACACTCTTGTTTGAGTTTTCATGGTCCATCGATCAAACTTTGGTGACTACACCTGTGGATTACACTATAGTTGTGCATTCTATACGCGTAGTTTATATCGCCTTTCACGAACGTTCTATCTGGGTCCTTTTACCACAAGAGCACCTATAAACACCATATTTCAATTTTCCAAAAAAAGTGGTTTCGTATATTCTGTTTATGAGGGGTTCTTCCGTGTTGTTAAAATATCAGCCTCTATTACCTCCACTACTTCTACTTTTAAAAGCAATGAATTTTTTTCAAGAACAACTTATTTTTTTAAAACCGTGATGAGCTAGGTCCGTCGAAAGCACGTGAGTACTACATAAACCCATATTTTACTAATTCTACTTTTAAAAAAAAACCTTTTTCAAGAACTTATTTTCAGAAAAAATGATGATTCATGTCTTCTTTAGAAAACGAAGCCAGTTTCTGAAATGAAATAAAAATACGCTGTATTTAATTCCCAACTACAATGTAATCCACAGTTTATCATGAAAGTTCATTAATGGCCCACAAAAACTCAAAGTCGAAGCTAAGCCACACATACATACGGTATAACCATAGGTGCAATCCAAAATCATGTCACCACGGGGCTGACCTGATGGCCCACAAAAAACTCAAGCATGAGTAGCTTTAAATGGCTACAACTCAACAAAAAATGAAGCTTCGTGAAACGCTATAGAAAACAAGCATTGGAAATGCATAACCAATATGTAATCCATAATCATAGTAACCAAAGTTTATCGATGGTCCACACCAACTCAAACATAAACGTTTTCTAAAATGTGGCTATAACTCAACAAAAAATGAAGATTTGTCAAAGGAAATTAAAAATATGCATACAAAATGCATATCTATTTTACAATCCACAATCATAGTCACCAAAGTTGATAGATGTCCCATAAAATCTGAAACATGAGGGCTTCCTAAATGCGGCTATAACTCAACAAAAAAAGAAGGCTCACGAAAGACGATAGAAAATACACATATAGAATGCACAACTACAATGAAATCCAAAGCGTAGTCACCAAAGTTGATTGATGGCCCATGACAACTCAAACAGGAGTGTTTTCCTAAATACAGCTATAACTAAACAAAAAATTAAGATTAATGAAAGGCGATTAAAAATATGTGTTTAGAATGCACAAGTACAATACAATCCACAATCGTAGTCACCAAATTTTATCGATGGCCCATAAAAACTAAAACATGAGTGGTTTCCTAAATGCGGCTATAACTCAACAAAAAATGAAGGTTCGTGAAAGGCGATAGAAAATACGCGTATAGAATGCACAAATATAGTCAAATCCACAAGCATTGTCACCAATGTTGATCGATGGCCAACAAAAACTCAAAAATTATCGTTTTCCTAAATATGGCTATAACTCAACAAAAATGAAGGTTCGCGGAAAGGCGATTAAAAATATGTGTACACACGCACAACTATAGTAGAATCCACTATCGTGAAGTCACCAAAGTTGATCGATGGCCCAATATAACTCAAACACGAAGAGATTTCTAAATGCAGCCAAGGTTACAAAAATGAAGGATCACAAAAGGTGATAGCTGTTCCTCAGCGAGGAGAGCAAATGCCATAGAATTTTAGGGGCAGCGAGATCTCTAACTATAGATAGGATGGGAGTTTCTCGCCCCCCGGAAGGAAAGAAGGAAACTGGATACCGGTTGGCCCAACCCCACCGGGAAGATACGTATATAGAATGCACAACTGCCTTCACTTAACGTTCTATCTGGGTCCTTTTACCACAAGAGCACCTATAAACACCATATTTCAATTTTCCAAAAAAAGTGGTTTCGTATATTCTGTTTATGAGGGGTTCTTCCATGTTAAAATATCAGCCTCTATTACCTCCACTACTTCTACTTTTAAAAGCAAAGAATTTTTTTCAAGAACAACTTATTTTTTTTAAAACCAGATGAGCTAGGTCTGTCGAGCACGCAAGTACCTATAAAACCCATATTTTTGCGGAATTCTACTTTTCAAAAAAACCTTTTTCAAGAACTTATTTTCACAAAAAATGGACGATCCATGTCTCTTTAGAAAACGAGCGGTTTCTAAAAGGCAATACAAAATACGCATATAGAATTCCCAACTACAATGTAATCCACAAGCGTAGTCATGAAAGTTCATCAATGTCCCAAATAAACTCAAAGTCAAGCGGTTTCACACATACATAATAGACAACTATAGTGCAACCAAAATCATAGTCACCACAGTTGATCGATGGCCAGCAAAAACTCAAGCATGAGCAGTTTCTTAAATGCGGCTACAACTCAACAAAAAATGAAGCTTCGTGAAACGCTATAGAAAATAAGCATTGGAAATGCATAACCAATATGTAATCCATAATCATAGTAACCAAAGTTTATCGATGGTCCACACCAACTCAAACATAAACGTTTTCTAAAATGTGGCTATAACTCAACAAAAAATGAAGATTTGTCAAAGGAAATTAAAAATATGCATACAAAATGCATATCTATTTTACAATCCACAATCATAGTCACCAAAGTTGATAGATGTCCCATAAAATCTGAAACATGAGGGGCTTCCTAAATGTGGCTATAACTCAACAAAAAAAGAAGGCTCACGAAAGACGATAGAAAATACACATATAGAATGCACAACTACAATGAAATCCAAAGCGTAGTCACCAAAGTTGATTGATGGCCCATGACAACTCAAACAGGAGTGTTTTCCTAAATACAGCTATAACTAAACAAAAAATTAAGATTAATGAAAGGCGATTAAAAATATGTGTTTAGAATGCACAAGTACAATACAATCCACAATCGTAGTCACCAAATTTTATCGATGGCCCATAAAAACTAAAACATGAGTGGTTTCCTAAATGCGGCTATAACTCAACAAAAAATGAAGGTTCGCGAAAGGCGATAGAAAATACGCGTATAGAATGCACAAATATAGTCAAATCCACAAGCATTGTCACCAATGTTGATCGATGGCCAACAAAAACTCAAAAATTATCGTTTTCCTAAATATGGCTATAACTCAACAAAAAATGAAGGTTCGTGAAAGGCGATTAAAAATATGTGTACACAATGCACAACTATAGTAGAATCCACAATCGTAGTCACCAAAGTTGATCGATGACCCACAAAAAACTCAAACATGAGTGGTTTCCTAAATACGGCTATAACTCAACAAAAAATAAAGGTTCACAAAAGGTGATAGAAAATACATGTATAAAATGCACAACTACAGTGTAATCCACAAGCATAGTTCCCAAAGTTGATCGATGGCACATGAAAACTCAAACTCGAGCGGTTTCCTAAATGTGGTATAACTCAACAAAAAATGAATCTTCACAAAAGGCGATAGAAAATATGTGTACATAATCAACAACTATAGTGTAATCCACATTCAAAGTCACCAAAGTTGTTCCATGGCCCACAAAAACTTACACATGTGCGGTTTCCAAAATGCGGCTCTAGCTCAGTAAAAAATGAAGTTTCGTGAAAGACGATGGAAAATACTCATATATAATGTGTAATCAACAAGCGTAGTAACCAAAGTTGATCAATGGCCCTTGAAAACTCAAACAAGAGTGTTTTCCTAAATGCAGTTATAACTCAACAAAAAGTCAATGTTTGTGAAAGGCGATTAAAAATATGCATACAAAATGTACAACAATAGTACAATCCACAATTGTAGTCACGAAAGTTGATCGATAGCCCAGAAAATCTCAAACATGAGTGGTTTCCTAAATGCGGCTATAATTCAACAAAACATGAAGGTTCATGAAGGGTGATAGAAGTTACGCATATAGAATGGACAACTATAGTTTAATCCACAAGCTTAGTCACCAAAGGGTATCGATGGCCCACAAAAACTGAAATACGAGTGCTTTCCTAAATGCAGCTATAACTCAACAAAAAATGAACGTTCGTCAAAGGCGATATAAAACTAGCTTTCATAATGAGCAAATACAATGCAATCCACAATCGTAGTTACCAAAGTTGATCGATGTCCCAAGAAAACATAAACACGAGTAGTTTCCTAAGTGCAGCTATCACTCAAGAAAAAATGAATGTTCGTGAAAGGCTGTAGAAAATACATGTACAAAATGCAAAACTACAGTGTTATCCACAATACTATTCACCAAACTGAAACGAAGGCCCAAGAAAACTCAAACACGAGTGTTTTCCTAAGTGCAGCTATAACTCAACAAAAAATGAAAGTTCGTCACAGGCGATTAAAAATATGCGTACAGAATGCACAACTACAGTACAATCCACTATCTTAGTCACCAAAGTTGATCGATGGCCCACAAAAATATAAACACGAGGGAATTCCTCAATGCACCTATAACTATACAAAAAGTGAACGAATGCGAAAGGTGATAGAAAATACGCAGGCCAAAATGGAAAACTACAAAGGTAATTGAAAATCGTAGTCCCCAAAGTTGATTGGATCACCAATTTAAAACTCAACAAGAGCTGCTTTCTAAAGGCTATACAACTCAACAAAAAAAATGAAGGTTCGTGAAAGGAGATTAAAATTGGGTGACAAAATGCACAACTATAGTACAATGCACAATCAGACTTCACCAAAGGGATTGATTTCGTCGATAAAACTCAAACATGAGTGGTCTCCCAAATGCGCTATAACTCAACAAAAATGAAGGTTTGTGAAAGGCGATAGAAAATACATGTATAGAATGAACAACTACAATGTAATCCACAATTGTAGTCAGCAAAAGTTGAGCGATGGCCCACGAAAACTGAAATATGAATGGTTTCCTAAATGTGGCTATAAGTTAAAAAAAGATGAAGGTTCACAAAGATGATAGAAAATATGCATACAAAATGGACAACTATAGTGCAATCCACAATCGTTGTCACCAAAGTCGATCGATGGCCCACGAAAACTCAAATACGAGCGGTTTCCTAAATACGACTATAACTCAACAAAAAATGAAGGTTCACGATAGGCAATAGAAAATACACGTAAATAATGCACAACTATAGTGTAATCCACAAGCGTAGCCACCAACGTTGTACGATGGCCATTCTCTACAAAACCCATTTCTCAAATTTTTCATAAAAACATTCAAAATAATTGCCTATGTTACCTCTACTACTTCTACTTTTCATAAAAAATTATCTTTTTCAAAAACAATAATTTTTCAAAAAACGGACGATTTGGGTCTCTTCAGCACACGAGCAGCTATAAACCCCATATTTTCGATTTTTGCATAGAAAATTGTTTCGTAGATTCTATTTTTGAGGGGTTCTTGCATGTTGGTGAAAAATTAGTTTTTCAAAAAAAAAGTACGATCTGCGTCTATTCAGAATGAGATTCTCTAGAAAACCCATTTCTCATATTTTGCATAAAAAGATTAAAAAAAAATGCCTTTGTTACCTCTACTACTTCTACTTTTCAAAAAAATCTATCTTTTTCAAGAACAACTTATTTTCAAAAATCGGACGATCTGGGTCTCTTCAGCACACAAGCACCTATAAAACCCATATTTTCGATTTTTGCAAAAAAAATTGTTTCCTAAATTCTATTTTTGAGGGGTTCTGCATGTTGTTGAAAATTAGTTTTTCAAAAAAAGGACGATCTGGGTCTACTCATAGCGACATTCTCTACAAATCCCATTTCTTAGTTTTTTCATTAAAAGATTCAAAAAAATTGCCTCTGTTACCTCTACTGTACTTTTCAAAAAAATATATCTTTTTCAAAAATAACTTATATTTTCAGAAAACGGACGATCTAGGTTTCTTTAGCACATCAGAACCCATAAAAACCATATTTCGATTTTCCCAAAAAAAATTGTTTTGTAGATTTTATTTTTGAGGGGTTCTTGCATGTTATTGAAATACCAGTTTTTCGAAAAAAGGACGATTTGGGTTTACTTAGAACAACATTCTCTACAAATCCCATTTCTTAGTTTTTTCATAAAAAGATTCAAAAAAATTTCCTCTGTTACATCTAGTGTACTTTTCAAAAAATAAATAAATTTTTCAAGAATAACTTTTTTTTTCATAAAACGGATGATCTGGGTCTCTTTAGCACACGAGAACCTATAAAAACCATATTTTGATTTTCCCCAAAAAAAAAAATTCGTAGATTTTATTTTTGAGGGGTTCTTGCATGTTATTGAAATATTACTTTTTGAAAAAAAGGACAATTTAGGTTTACTCATAACGACATTCTCTACAAAACCAATTTCTCAGTTTTTTCTTAAAAGATTCAAAAAATTTCCTGCTAATTCCATTGGCTTCTACTTTTAAAAAAAACATCTTTTAGAGAGACAACTTATTTTTTCCAAAACCGGAAAATTTGAGTCTTTTTAGCATGCGAGTACCTATAAAACCCCTATTTTCGATTGTCCCAAAGAAAATTGTTTTTTAGATTCTATTTTTGAGGGGTTTTTGCATGATGGTGAAATATTAGTTTTTTCAAAAAAAGGATGATCTAGGTCAACTCAGAATGACAATATCTGCAAAGCCCATTTATCCCACTTTTCGTAAAAAGATTTTAAAAAAATTCCTCTCTTACATCTACTACTACTAAATTCAAAATAATCTATCCTTTTCAAAAAGAAATTATTTTTTTCAAAATAACCCATATATTCGATTTTCCAAAAAAATTGATTTGTAGATTCTATTTTTGAGGAGTTGTTGCATGTTGGTGAAAACTTAGTTTCTCAAAATAAGGACGATCTCGGTCTACTCAGAACGACATGCTCTACAAAACCCATTTCTCAGATATTTCATAAAAAGATTTAAATTTTTTGACTCTGTTACCTCTATTGCTTCTACTTTTAAAAAAAATCTATCTTTTTAAAGAACAACTTGGTTTTTCAAAAAATAGACGATCTGAATCTCTTTAGCACAACACCTATAAACCCATTTTTTTATTTTCCCCAAAAAAATTATTTTCTAGATTCTATTTTTGAGGGGTTCTTGGATGTGTTTGAAAAATTAGGTTTTTGAAAAAAAGACGATTTGGGTCTACTAAGAGCGACAATGTCTACAAAACCCATTTTTTTGATTTTTCATAAAAGGATTCAAAAAAATTGCCTTTGTTTCCTCCATTACTTCTACTTTTCAAAAAAAAAACTCTATTTTAAGAACAACTTATTTTTTCAATGATCGGATGTTTTGGGTCTCTTGAGCACACGAGTAATTATAAAACTCATATTTTCAATTTTCCCAAAAATAATTGTTTTGTAGATTATATTTTTGAGGGGTTCTTGCATGTTGGTGAAATATTAGTTTTTCAAAAAAAGGAGGATCTGGGTGTACTCAGAATGACATTCTCTATAGAACCCATTTATCCCATTTTTCATAAAAGGATTCAAAAAATTTGCCTCTGTTACCTCTGCTGCTTCTACTTTTCAAAAGAATATACCATGAGCTTTCGTGGGCCATCGATCTAATTTTGTGACTACAATTGTGGATTACATTTAGTTGTGCACTTTGTATGCTTATTTTCTCTCGCTTTTCGCAAACCTTTAATTTTCATTGTGTTATAGCCACACTTAGGAAACTGCTCGTGTTCGAGTTTTCATGGGCCATCATTCAACTTTCATGCTTACGATTGTGGATTGCATTGTAGTTGTCCATTATGTACAAGTATTTTTTATCGCCTTCCCTAAACCTTCATTTTTTGTTCAATTATAGCCAAATTTAGGAAAATGCTCGTGTTTGAGTTTTCGTGGACCATTGATAAACATTCATGACTACGATTGTGAATTGCACTGTAGTTGTGCATTATGAAATCTAATTTTTTGTACGCGTATTTTCTATCACATGTCACGAACCTTCATTTTTTGTTTAGTTATTCCCACATTTAGGAAACCGCTAGTGGTTGAGTTTTTGTGGGCCATTGTTCAAATTTTGTGACTTCGCTTGTGGATTACACTATGGTTGTGTGTATTTTCTATTGCCTTTCAGGAACCCTCAGTTTTTGTTGAGTTATAGCCTCATTTAGGAAACCGCTCATGTTTCAATTTTTTTGGGCCATCGATCAACTTTGGTGACTATGATTGTGGATTGTACTGTAGTTGTGCATTATGTATGCATATTTTTAATCGCCTTTCATGAACCTTCATTTTTTGTTGAATGATAACCACATTTAGGAAAACGCTCTTGTTTGAGTTTTTGAGGGCCATCGATCAACCTTGGTGACTACAATTGTGGATTACACTGTAGTTGTGCATTCTATTCATGTATTTTCTATCGCATTTTGCGAAGCTTCATTTTTTGTTGAGTTATAGCGGCATATAGGAAACTGCTCATGTTTGGGAAAGGCATTAGAAAATACATGTATAAAATGCACATAGTGTCATCCACAATCGTAGTCACCAAAGTTGATCGATGGCCTACGAAATTTCAAACACTAGTGTTTTCCTAAATGCCACTATAACTAAACAAAAAATGAAGGTTTGTGAAAGGTAATGAAGAGTATGCGTAAAGAATGCAAAATTAAAGTACAATCCACAATCATACTCACCAATGTTGATTGATGGCCCAGAAAAACTAAAACATGAGCGATTTCCTAAAATGAAGGTTTGCGAAAGGCAATAGAAAATATGCATATAAAATGCACAAATAAAGTGTAATCCACAAGCATAGTCACCAAAGTTGAATGATCGCCCATGAAAACTAAAACTCGAGCAGTTTCCTAAATGAGTCTATAACTCAACAAAAAATGAAGCTTCACGAAAGGCGATAAAAAATAAATGTACATAATGGACAACTACAGTGCAATCCACAATCGTAGTCACCAAAATTGATTAATGGCCCTCAAAAACTCAAACACGAGCGGTTTCCTAAATGCAACTATAACTCAACAAAAAATGAAAGTTCACGAAAGGCCATAGAATATATGGGTACGGAATGGACAACTATAGTGCTTGTAGTCACCAAAGTTGATCGATGGCCCACAAAAACTCAAACACGAGCGGTTTCCTAAATGCTCTTATAACTCAAAAAAAATGAAGGTTTGCGAAAGGCGATAGAAAATATGCGTATAATAGACAACTATAGTGCAATCGATAATCATAGTCGCTGAACATGATCGATGGCCCACGAAAACTCAAACACAAGTAGTTTCCTAAGTGCGGCTATAACTCAGCAAAAAATTAAGGTTTGCGAAAGGTGATAGAAAATACGCTTATACAATAGACAAGTATAGTGCAATCCACAATCATAGTCACCAAAGTTGATAGATGGCCCACGAAAACTCAAACATGAGTGGTTTCCTCAATGCAGGTATAGCTTGACGAAAACTGAAGGTTCACGAAAGCCAAAAGAAAATACGCATACAGAATAGACAACTATAGTGTAATCCACAATCATAGTAACCAAAGTTGATCGATGGCCCATGAAAACTCAAATATGTGCGGTTTCCTAAATACGGCTATAACTCAATGAAAAATGAAGGTTCAAAAAATTCGATAGAAAATATGCATATAGAGTGGACAACTACAATGCCATCCACAATCGTAGTCACCAAGGTTGATCGATGGCCCACGAAAAATTCAAACACGACGGTTTCCTAAGTGCGGCTATAACTAAACAAAAAATAAAGGTTTGCAAAAGGCGATAGAAAAAATGCGTAGAGAATAAATAGTACTGCAATCCACAATTGTAGTCACCAAAGTTGATCAATGGCTCAGAAAAACTCAAATATGAGTGGTTTCCTAAATACGGCTATAACTCAACACAAAGCAAAGGTTTGCGAAAGGTGATAGAAAATACACTTATAAAATGGACAACTATAGTTTCATCAACAATCATAGTCACCAAGGTTGATCGATGGCCCACGAAAACTTAGATATGAGCGGTTTGCTAAGTGTGCCTATAACTCAAGAAAGAATGAAGGCTCATGAAAGGCGATAGAAAATATGCCTATAGAATTCACAACTACTATGCAATGCACAATTGTAGTCACCAAAGTTGATCAATGGCCCATGAAAACTCAAACACGAGAAATTTCCTAAATGTGGCAATAATTCAACAAAAAATGAAGGTTTGTGAAAGACGATTAAAAATATGTGTACATATTGTACAACTACAGTCCAATGCACTATCATTGTCACCAAAGTTGATCGAGCACCAAAAAAATCTCAAACATGAGCGGTTTCCTAAATGCGGATATAACTCTAAGAAAAATGAACGTTCACGTAAGGTGATAGTAAATACACATATAGAATGAACAACTATAGTGTAATCCTAAAGCGTAGTCATCAAATTTGATCGACGGCCCATAAAAAAAAAACACAAACACAAGCAATTTCCGAAATATGGCTATAACTCAACAAAAAGAGAAGGTTCCTAAAAGGCGATAGAAAATACATGTATATAGAATGGACAAAGAGAGTGTCATCTGCAATTGTAGTCACCAAAGTTGATTGATGTCCCACGAAAACTCATGCAAGAGCGGTTTCCTAAATGCGCCTATAATTTAACGAAAAATGAAGGTTCACGAAAGGCGATAGAAAATATCTGTATAGAATGCACAAATATCTGTATTGATCAACTTTGGTGACAACACTTGTGGATTACACTATTATTGTGCATTCTCTACGCGTAATTTCTATCGCGTTTTGTGAACCTTCGTTTTTATTTGAGTTGTAGCCATATTAAGGAAACCACTCATGCCTGAGTTTTTGTGGGCCATCAATGAACTTTGGTGACTGCGATTGTGTATTGCACACTAGTTTTCCATTTTGTAAGTGTATTTTCTATCGCCTTTCCGAAACCTTCATTTTTTTTTTCAGTTATAGGTGCATTTAGAAAACTGCTTATGTTTGAGTTTTTGTGGGCCATCAATCAACTTTGGTGACTATGATAGTGGATTGTAAGTTATGCATTCTATACACATATTTTGTATCACCTTTCGTGAACCTTCATTTTATTTCTGAGTTATAGCTGTATCTTAGGAAACCACTCATGTTTGAGTTTCGCCATCGAGCAAATTTTTGGTGAGTACTTATATTGAATACATCAGAGTTGTGCATTCTATACACTTATCTCTATCTTCGTATTACCTATATTTTAATCACTTCTCACAAACCTTGGATTTTTTGGTGAGTTATATTCTTTTAGAAAATGCTTGTGTTTTGAGTTTACGCGGGGCATCGATCCTTGGTGACTAGGATTGTGGATTGCTGTAGTTGTGCATTTTATAGACGTATTTTCTATCGCCTTTCATGATCCTTTTTTTTTATTGAGTTATAGCTGCACTTAAGAAACCGCTCATGTTTGAGTTTTCGTGGAACATCAATCAACTTTGGTGACTACGATTATGAGTTGCATTGTATTTGTACATTATAAAAGCTAATTTTCTATCGCCCTTCACGATACTTCATTTTTTGTTGAGTTATAGCAGCATTTAGGAAACCGCTCATGTTTGAGTTTTTATGGGCCATCGATCAACTTTGGTGTCTATGATTGTGGAGTGTAGTATAGTTTTGCATTTTGCATGCATATTTTTAATTGCCTTTCACGAACCTTTATTTTTTGTCGAGTTATAGCCGCATTTAATAAAACGCTCGTGTTTGAGTTTTCGTGGGCCATCGATAAACTTTGGTAACTACGATTGTGGATTCCACTATAGTGTTGCATTCTATATGTGTAATTTCTATCAACTTTCATGAACATTCATGAACCTTCATTTTTTGTTGAGTTATAGCAACATTTAGGAAAACGCTCTTGTTTGAGTTTTCGTGGGGCATCGATAAACATTGTGACTACTATTTTTGATTATGCTATAGTTGTGGGTTCTATATGCATATTCTCTATCACCTTTCACGAACCTTCATTTTTTCTTGATTTATAGCCGCATTTAGGAAACCGCTTGATTTTGAGTTTTTATGGGCCATTAATCAACTTTGGTGACTATGATTCTTGAATACATTGTAGTTGTGCATTCTATATGCATATTCTCTATCACCTTTCGTGAACCTTCATTTTGTGTTGAGTTATAGCCGCACTAAGGAAACCACTCGTGTTTGAGTTTTCTTTGGCCATCGATCAATCAAGTTTATTGACTACGATTCCAAATTTCACTGTAGCTTTCCATTATGTACACGTATTTTCTATTGCCTTTCGTGAACCTTCATTTTTTGTTGAGTTATAGCCGCATTTAGAAAATTGCTCAAGTTTTAGTTTTCCTAGGTCATCGATCAACTGTGGTCACTACGCTCAACTGTGGTCACTACGCTTGTTGATTATTCTTTAGGGTTGCATTCTATATGAATATTTTTCATTGTCTCTCAAGAAACTTCATTTTTTACTGAGTTATAGCCACATTTGGAAAACTACACATGTTTGAGTTTTTGTGGGCAATGGATCAACTTTGGTGACTTCAATTGTGGATTGCATTGTAGTAGTCCATTTTGTAAGCGTCTTTTCTATTGCCTTTTGCAAAGCTTTAATTTTTGTTGAGTTATAGCTGCATTTCGGAAACCACTCGAGTTTGAGTTTTCGTGGGCCATCGATAAACTTTGGTGACTATGCTTTTCGATTACACTGTAGTTGTGCATTTTATAGACGTATTTTCTATCACCTTTCGTGAACCTAGATTTTTTCTTGAGTTATAGCCGCATTTAGGAAATAGCTCATGTTTGCATTTTTGTGGGCCATCGATCAACTTTAGTGATTACTATTTTGGATTGTACTAAAGTTGTGCATTCTATATGCGTATTTTTAAAAGCATTTCATGAATGTTAATTTCTTTATTGAGTTATAGCTGCATTCAGGAAAATGCTCGTGTTTGAGTTTTCATGGGCCATCGATCAACTTTTGGTAACTACAATTATGGATTACATTGTAGTTGTGCGTTCTATATGTGTATCTTCTATCAACTTTTGCGAACCGTCATTTTTTGTTGAGTTATAACTACACTTAGGAAACCACTCGTGTTTGAGTTTTAATAGGCCATCGATCAACTTTGGTGACAACAATTATGGATTACACTGTAGTTGAACATTATGTACGTGTATTTTCTATCGCCTTTATCGAACCTTCAATTTTTGTTGAGTTATAGCTGCATTTAGGAAACTGCTCGAGTTTTAGATTTCGTGGGCCATCGATCAACTTTGGAGAAGACGCTTGTGGATTACAATTTATTTGTGCATTCCATACGTGTATTTTCTATTGCCTTTGGTTAACCTTCATTTTTTGTTCAGTTATAGCTGCATTTAGGGAAATCGCTCATGTTTGACTTTTTATGGGCCATCAATCAAGTTTGGTGAGTACGATTGTGTATTGTATTGTAGTAGTGCATTTTCTACACATATTTTTAATCGCCTTTGATGAACATTCATTTTTTGTTCAGTTACAGCCACCTTTATGAAAATGCTCGGGTTTGAGTTTTCATGGGCCATCAATCAACTTTGGTGAATACGATTGTGGATTACGCTGTAGTTGTGCATTCTATATGCATGTTTTTTATCACCTTTCGTGGACCTTCATTTTTCATTGAGTAATAGCCGCACTTACGAAACCGCTCATGTTTCAGTTTTCATAGGCCATTGATCAACTTTGGTGATTACGATTGTGGATTACACTGTAGTTGTACATTCTATACACATATTTTCTAACGCCTTTCATGTACGTACATTTTTTGTTGGGTTCTAGCCGTATTTAGGTATTCCCTCATGTTTGAGTTTTTGTGGGCTATCGACAAACTTTGGTGACTACGATTGTGGATTGTACTGTACTTGTGCATTCTGAACGCATATTTTTAATCGCCTTTCACGAATCTTCATTTTTTATTGAGTTATAGCTACATTTACGAAAACACTACTATTTGAGCT
>VDFB02301111.1:0-57920 GCA_007258455.2 Sequoia sempervirens
ATTCCTTTTTGCTTAAGTCCAAGGGCTCCACATTTGAATCTTCATTCCCAGGTTCTTCAAACATAATATTTTTCCCTTTCACACATTGACCTGCCAAACCTAGAAGACCTTCTTTCCCCCTTTCCATTGATGTAATCGTCCACTTTACCTTCATCCCCTTCATCTTGGATAATTATTATAACCTTTTTTGCAGTTTTTGGTTTAATAATTTCTAGAAATTTTCTCTTAACGCCAGAGAGGTATCTATAATTTTCTTGCCTTTCACATCTAACTTTGTAGGGTTAACTTTTGTTAACAAACCTTTGGAAGAAGACTTTTTATGTATGGAATTGTTTGAGTGAGATAGAGGGGTAGACTGTGTGTTCACCTACAGAGGATAAAGCATAGCTAAATGCAAAGGGGGGTAAACCTTTCGAGGAGCCTCAGCCAAAAGGAAGCCTCAATTTGGTATTTCAGAGTGCTAAAATTAGGGAGAGGGCCAGGCTGGACATCTTGAATTCAACATTATGGAGGTCACCGGTATTAGAGGGGACAAGCAAAGGAGTAAGCATAGACAAATAATTGTACAACCTTTGGATCATGCCTTGGTGGAGAGGGGAGACATTTTTTGACAAAGGAGTAAGCACATACACATACTTGTAGAACATTTGGATAGGTTTTGTTATGGTTTTATAGCAAGAGGCATTTTTTTTAAGATTCATGTTGACCTCTTGAAATTTCTTTGCAAGGCTCGATCAATATTCTCATTTCCTTTGAATCCCTCGATTAGTGGCTACACTTTCTGCTACACCCCTTCATACCATCTCCTCCAATGTTCTTGATGACATCTCCAATCTCTTGATATCCCTTCACCTCCATGTGCAAACCTACAAAAGATAAAGAAGAAGTGCAAATTTTGCATCATAGCTGTGGTTGTTGGGTTTTTATAAGGCCTATAAAATCCTTAGATCATTACCCTATACCTTGTGTGAATGTTCAGTTGGTTGTTGCCAAAAGGAAGGTGATATGTGAGGCATTAATAATTCCTTCAATTGTGTGTCTCTTTCAACTGATCATGCCCTCAACTCTGCCATGTCACCACATGGGTTACACTACCACCTTGGTTGCCTCTATCTTCAGTGTGACTTGGTCAAAATTCTCCTACAACCTCCTTTATTAGCATCAAAAATTACCACATTGCCCTTAACTAGGGTATAAAGGTGGACATGTGTTTTTTTTTATAGAGGCGTGTGTAGTTTTCATGCAAGGCATGACTTCCATGTCACTTCCCACACAGTACCTCTTTGTGGCCTCTATTCAGGTGGCTTTACTTGAGATACACAGTCTTCACTTGTGGAATTCTTTTGTAGACAAAGGCACCTATAAACATTCTAATTTGCCACTCAATCTGTCCTCCAAAATATTTAACTAGACGTTGCAATTCGTGTTTACTTTATTTGTAACTATAAAAAAAAATTAAATTTCTAAGTACATTTATTATAACTTTAACACTAATACTTTCTATAAACTATCAATTCACATCTAAATTTGCAAAGGAGGGGTCATTCTCAAAGGGGGTAGATTTTTATTTTGCAATGGTTAAAAATTTGTAAAAGATGAATCTTATTTTTTCTTTTGCAATGAATGTGGCAAAGGGAAAGTGTTTATATGGGGAGGTTGATATTTTTTTCCTTCATTAAAAATCTATAAAAGAGAAGTCAATTTTTCTTTTGCAATGAATTTGGCAAGGGGGGGTCATTTTAATAAATGTTTCATTTTTACTTTTTGTCCTTTTTTCGAGATTTTTAAGGCATATTTCTTCTCAATCCACCTCATGACATAAACTTTGAAGAAATCATAATACCAATTAAGCTTTGAAATGCACTTATATAAAGTGCCAGACAAACTGAATGTGCATTCCACATGGAGGGAATTTAGGAACTTTGTAC
The DNA here is from genome assembly GCA_007258455.2 of Sequoia sempervirens. Classification (NCBI taxonomy): domain Eukaryota; kingdom Viridiplantae; phylum Streptophyta; class Pinopsida; order Cupressales; family Cupressaceae; genus Sequoia; species Sequoia sempervirens. The sequence continues at coordinate 1,929 of VDFB02301111.1, forward strand.
TTACATTGAATTATAAAATGTAATGGGGTCTTATGCCATCAAAACATGGATCCTTATGATTTTTAACGCATGCGAGTGTTCCTTGGAGCACACCCTTTCTCAGTTTCTTGTACATCTCTATATTCCTTGTGCACTAACGATTCCAGTTGGTTTGCTTATTGCTCTTAGCATTAAGGGAAAACTTTGATGTGTTCTGCTAATACTTCTTTCAATTAAGCAATGAAGGAATCTTATTTTTGAGAGGCCTCGTGAACCTTTTATCTTGATCTCTCATATGGGGGATTATTTTAGTGGATCACATTCTAGGATTCTAGTACTCCTAATCATAGTATTAGCTATATTCTTAACTTCACAAATTTTGATTGACTTTGTGTATATTGGTTGAGTAGTGTGCATATGTTCACTCATGTGTTTTTCTGTATCTCTCATCTTGATCTACATTTTTTGGAGATTCATTGATTCCAGTAGGCACCAATTCATCATCGATAGAGTTTATAGATTCTACATGCTTCAATATTTTTTCATGATCATGTTCCTATCATCAAGGGACATCTTTTTAGAAGGTCTTAGATCCCTCTAACTCTTTTTTTTGGAGAGTATTTTTGTTTCCACTGGGTTTTCTCCTTTCTCTACATTTATAAGAGATTGCATTATTATAAATACTTAAAATTGTCCTGAATGATATTACACACTTAAATCTGGTCACTAGCATCATTTCATCCTAATATTCATCTTCGTTTCACTTGCTTTATTAAATAAGCCTAGTTATTTAATTAAATGCATCATTTTCATCTATTAACAGATAACTAATTTTATTAGGTTAATTCACCCCCTTTCACATTCACCTTTCATCCTATTTAATTGAATGAAACAAATTATTTAATTTAAATGCCTTATGTCCTCTCATTTAATTGACTAATTCTAAATTATTTAATAAAATGTCATTTTGAACCCCTTTTTCATTAAATATACTAATTATTTAATGATAATCCTTATATTCCTCAACTTGCACAATTAAAATTTAGAACTTTAATTACTAATTACTAATTTTCATCACCCATCCACTTGCATAGGAATATTATTCTATTTGCCTCCAAAAATGGAATATTCTTTCTTAACAAACTCTCTAACAAAATTTCTAACAACTTTGAAAGTGTGTTTGTTTGAATCATTGTGAGCCTTTGATGGTTTTTATGATCCATGTGATCTTTGATTCTCATCCATTGATGAGAATCCTTGAACCATGTCTTCACCCTTGATTCCATCTTGACCATTGATTGATCCTTTTCATCTTGACCCTTGATTCACCATTTTCTCCTATAAATACCTCACATTTTGGAGAGAAATGGGTCCAATTCCATCAAATAAAAGTCATGTTGCATGTTTGAATACTATCTTTATTCATCCTTGCATCCATTATCAAGCATTTTCATCTTTTTTATCCACCCATAGCATATTTTTATCAATTTTGGCTTAATCTTTCATCAATGGAGTTCAATTAGATGGTCGTATTGTCCAAGGGATTGGGAAAGGGTCATCATTCCACACCAATATGACACCAATCCCCCAATGGGATAAGGTTTGGAGTTCTAGATTAGGTTTATTTTATGTTTTCGTGTTTATTTTTTGATTAGTTTAATGGTTACTTGGTTTTTTGAAGATTTTGACATCTCATTGGGATTGTAGCTTAGGTAGTTAAATATGGCTTAAATTTGTATGTATTTGATGTATTTAGCTATTACTATGATTACGATCACAATTATAAATGAGTGCCTTACTAGGCGTTGTCAAGACTCATCTTTTCAGTGTTCAGCTTACTTCCTTAGTATCACTTAAGGGGAGGTGTTAGTGTGAAAAGAGGTATTATAAAACTAGTTAGCTATTAGCCTACTTAATAGATTCCTATTTACACTACACTTAAGCTCACTTAGACGACTTCTAGAGGTTTGTCTCGCCTCATGTGGCTGAGACAAGTTTTCTCACTTTGTGACACCTCTTGTATGATCACTTGCCACTCACTAGTACACATCTCATGTGAGTTAACAAGTGTTCAATCTTTGAAGGGTTAGTCAGTCATTGTGTTTCACATGACTACCTTCATCCCCTTTCCTATTTAGTCAAGCTCCTATTATAATCAACCTTCAACTCTAATGTGAATTAGGATGATCATTGTGTGCAAGTGTATCTTTGTGGAAGCGCAAGGATTTTGTTGTCATGATCTTGGATGAAAATCCTAACACCATAAACCTAAGGAAATTTCGGTTGTAATGTGTTGTAGCCTATGATGATTTTATCCTCTATTTTGTTTTGTCATTTTTATAATATAATTTATGTTTAATTCAAAAAGAATATTCATACCTTCTTGTGACAAATTTGTGCGGTTGTGCATTGCTTGATTTCCCCTTCATCAATAACTTTTGCATGCGCTGATATGAGTTTAGGTTTAAAATTTAATGGGTTTATGGTTCCTTCTATTACTAAATATTATGAGTTGACAAAATAGAAATGATTTTAAATTGCCCACTATGTTAAAGGACATGTTGTGATTGATTATTATCATGAGAGATCACAATCTAATATCATTCAGATGAGAGCATCTTAGTTCCATTATTAACCTTCATAATAATTTTGGGCATACTATATGCTTCCTTATTATCTTTGATATCATTGGTTCATTGCTCTTCAATTACGTTGTCTAAAAGATTGATTGAGGAGAAAATTATTCTTTCTTATGAAGTTGTCAAATGATGTTTGTAGACAAGGTGAGTAGATTCAAGTTATTAGATATTAGTAAGATTCTAAATATGATTGAGTTTTAATTTTGCACAATTATTTTACTTCTAAGAGAGTAGATATGAATTGGATTGGAGTAAAATTAATGAGGCTTTAGATAGAAAAAAACCCTAATTTTCAACACAATGATAATTCAATTCCACACATTTTAATACAATATCCTACCATTCAAAATCTAACTAATATTCTTTTTAATTTATGTAAATTCTATATTCTATTTGTTTGAGGGAGTGGGTCCTATATGCTCTTTTAATTGTCAAAATTTTAATCTTCATAGCGCTCGCCAGCTCACTTCCAATATTTTATCATTTATATCGTAGTTTTGTGAAACTCATTACAAAAGAGCATAATACATAGTAAGCTACGTTGCCAACAATAATTTAAACGGATTCGGAACATTATTTTCCCACATGATTCGCAAGTGGCAAATTCGCAATAAGACGGCAGTATTCTAAAACTATATATTGTCACATTCATTTAATGCATAACTATATCCAAGTAAGCATATTTTCTAATTGGGTTTCCTGCAGTTCTTTCTGACTTCTCCGTTGGTACCAGTGAGGGGGCTTAAGTTTCCCATATTCACCATGGCCGCTACAAAATCACTAAAGAAGGTATTTTGATTGTTAGAATAGGTGGTTACCTGAGAATCGGCATACCCTCCATTGAACAGCTCGTGGTCAGAGTGAAGAAGTCCTTTCTGGTTTTTAAGATTTACATAGTATTTGTTATCAAACACCGTGGGAGTTTGGACATCTAAGGGCGACAAGTTATTGTCACCACCGTTGCTTGGGCACTTAGCCTTCACAGAATTGGCAAATGCACTGTTTATATTCGTTTCATTGTAGATGTGGCTTCTGAAAGAGGTGCACCGCACTTGACCAATTGTATGAGCACCTGAAAGTGATCAAAACAGTCACCTCTTTAGTTAACGCAAATGCAAATTTCGCCAGCATAAAATTGGGATTCAAGATATATAGCGTTAAATTACCCGAGAGGGCTATCATGTCCTTTGTGGAAAGACCCTGATTACAAAAAGAGGAGATAAGAGTGTTGAGGCTGGATGTGGGTGCAGGAATTTGGCTGTTTGCACCGCTCAAGCTTACAGTTCTCGAGTCTCTCCTGCCGAGCTGTACTGTCCATGATGGCCCTCCTAACTGCTCATGCCAAACAATATTATTTGTTATCGACAACAATATTGTTTCTCTCAAATCAATTCTGAAAAATAATGATTATTCCCATCAATTTCTCCCGCATTAACACTAACAGTAATATTATTTCAATCTAATCCCTCCCACGTTAATACTGGGGATTTATAATAGGTGGAAAAAATAAACATGGTAAAAGGGGAAATTAGCTACCTCGACCACTGAATCACGAGCAGCAATGGCCGAAATATCAGCACAAGAAACAATTCCGCTGCATGCTGCTTCCACTTGAGTCTTGATGTTGTCTATCACGTCGAATCCTCTAACTGAGTTTGCGTTGGGCCTCGCAGTCTTTTCTCCCGTAATGCTTGACGAGTCGTCCAACAGAATCGACCCATCGCAACCCTATAAATTAAAACAACAATTTCAGATAAAAACGTTATGCTGAGACAACAAACTGAAAACCCAAGAGACCAGATAACCTAAAAGAAAAAGGATAAACCCACGTTAACGAAACAGTCGTGAAAGTGAAGGCGGAGCAATGATGCACCCATTCGTTTTTCCTTGGCAACCGCTTGTTTTACCGCAGCTTTGACTATCGACAGTGCCTTGGGACACGTCTTATCGTAGAACGTCGAACTGAGCTGCCCATTAGAAGGACTCGAGCTGCCATCAAACTGTTCTAACGAAACATTGAAGTGTGGTGCACAGCACGGTCTTGGGTCCTTCCCATGACCACCGCAGTTCGCACAGTCTTTACTATTGGGTATTGGGTCATTACCTGTAAACAGAAACAGGTAATATATTTTTTAAAACTTTTTCTATTATTTTAAATTAAAGATATGAAGAGTTTGTTCACTCGCCCCCTCGGATACATTCTTCTCATTTCTCTCTGCAAATTGTGGTCAAAGAGAAGTTGAGTTTCTGAGATGGAATGACCAACTGAAATTTTAAAGGTAACATTTTTCACACTTAATTCTCTAGAGAACAACTTCAGTAATTATTAGAACGAAAAAAATATCTAAATCAAAGATATGGATACACCAATCAATTGGGCTTTCGAAAATTCGTTCAAACTTCCCCACTGCTACCTGTGAGAGGAATTATGTTTCCCATAATCACCATGGCAGCTGCAAAATCAGTGAAGAAGGTGTTTTGGTTGCTAGCATAGGTAGTAACCTGAGAATCAGCAGATCCTCCATTAAAAGGCTCTTGGCCAGAATGGAGAAGTCCTTGCCGGCTCATCAGATTCATAAAGCAATCGCTGTCAAAGGTAGTGGGAGTTTGTAAATCTAAGGGCGACAAATTGTTGTCTCCAACAGTGAAAGGGCAGTTAGCCTGGACAGAACTAGCGAATGTGCTCTTGATGTTGGTTCCATTGTAGATGTGCATTCTGAAGGAACTACACCGCACTTGACCAATTGTATGAACACCTAAACGTCGTTAAACACTCAATGCCATTAAACATAAGTAAACGTTTAGATCAGAATTCGGACCCTTACATGCAATGTTAAAAATTACCTGAAAGGGAAATCAGACAAGCAGATAAGTTGATGTTGGTTTCATTGTAGGTTGCTTGTTGCACCGCCGCTTGAACTGTAGACGACACGTTCGGACACGTACTGTCATAAAACGTCGAATTGAGCTGCCCCGTCACTTTACTGAAACCCAACAAAATCAACGGAATCCATGCAATGGTATTAATCGCCGTCGTCATTGCTTCCTCTGCACTTCAATACATAAACCGCACAAATTCAATTTCTATTTCGACGATGAAGAGATTGGTGGATGCCTTGGCTTGTTATAGGCGCTGAAGAGGTTAACACTTTATTGGACTAATTCCTCACGGCATGCACAAGACTCGAGATGTGGCGGCCCACATGTCCGTGCCTATCTTATTTTAAAGACTTACAGATCTGGCAGCCCACACGTCCGTGCCCGGGTTATTTTCAAGACTGTTTCATGATTCGAAACAAAAAAATTGTTTTTAATTTTTCCGCTAAACTGACACAATAACCGACATTCCCCTTTTTAACATATTAAAAATGAAGAGAGTATCTTATCGTAATAAAGATTCTAAAACCTAGAAAAACAAATAAAAAATGTTACGGGGTTTTATAAATTGCTGACTTATTTAATATGGTCAAAGATTATATTAGATATAGCCAGCTCTTGACGTAATTTCTGTTGTTTTCAGTGCCGTGTTTTGTTACTGCTGTGCAGCTCTCTCAATATTTGTAATTAATTCTTCATTCCAATAATAATAATAAAATATGGGCATACTTTATTATAGTGAATTAGAATGGTTTGACAAAAAAATATCCACATGTAGCGGCCCACACGTACCCAACGCACAATGCCTGGGTTATTCGTCCACAACACAGAGCCTGGTTATTTTCGAAGTAATTGTCGGGACAGTGCGTTATTTTCGAGACCGTTTCATGCTTTGAGCAAATAAAAAATCGTTCAGACAGTGCGTTATTTTCAAGACCGTTTCATGATTTGAGCAAACAAAAACAATCGTTCGGACAGTGCGTTATTTTCAAGACCGTTTCATGATTTGAGCCAAAAAAAAATTCAATTTTTTAACTTCGCCGCTAAACTGACACAACCACCAACATGTCTCATGGTAATAGAGTTTCTAAAAGCTGGAAAAACAAATAAAAAATGTTAGTGGGTTTCCATTGATGCTGACGGACCTGACTTCCTACCTTATTATAGTGAATTAAAATGTTATAGGAGACAAGAATTGAGTAAAAGATTATTTAATTTGGCCTGCCACCTGTTGATAACTGATGCTAAACAGTCAGTTGTTTCTCAGTTCTACCGACTTTGAAACATGCACAATTTCTAGTTTCAGTATTGTAATAGTTTTGCATGCTGCATATTTAATCAGTCAGTTAAGGCAATTAGTTTCATATTTGACAACTGTTAATAACTTGGCTTTCACTGCCAAATTAGACGCATAGAGTAGTGCATGTATTTTGCATGGATAGATCTTTTAGTTGTAGTTGAGTTCTTCAAGCTGTTTATAGACACTGCATTCTACGCAGTAGTGTAATTATTTTTATATAAGCATCAATAAAGATACAATTCAATAGTTTGCAAAATACAGAACTGTGCATTATTTGTATGCTTTGTTAATTGTTCTGGTTTCTTTTTCTGCTGTTATCTTTTATAACCTTCTGATCAGGAATAAGGCTCTGTTTTAGATTCTACACCACCTACAGCCAATCTCGTATTTCCATAGGAGCCTTCAGAGAACAGAAGGAGCATTGCACAGCAACTGACTTGTATCATCATCAAAGTTATTATCCGGACAGTGCGTTATTTTCAAGACTGTTTCATGATTTGAGAAAGAAAAAAATCGTTCGGACAGTGCGTTATTCTCAAGACCGTTTCATGGTTTAAGCAAAAAATTGCTGGATTGGACATCTTCACAGGGGTTGCAGCTGATACTTCCAAGGCTATTTGATTTCAGATTTTATGCTGGGCTTTTTGCTTACATTTTGGTTTCTTGATATTGCTGTAGCTACCTACTGCTGCAGCAGTTTGTATGTATTAGGCTATGTATCTCTGTAACAACTATTTGCTTCTACAATTAAAAAAAATATATGATTATTTAATTTATTCTATAATTTAATTATTGGGTTATTTTCAAAGTTATTGGACTAATTTCAAATGTGGCGGTCCACACGTCCCAACGCACAATGCTTGGGTTTAAATTTGGTTTTTATTTTTTACATTAAATTTATTCAAAAAAATTACTGAATTTATAATAATATTTAATTTGTTACTAGTGAGTTTATCTTTCAATAATATTTAACTTGTTAATAGTGAGTTTATCTGTTAATATTGCTTGTAATTATATTTTTATGTACATAATTTATTAATATTTTAATTCTAATAAATAGCTTAATAAATTTATTATTTATTATTAATTTTTTTAAATTATTTTTTATTAATATTTGGATTTTGGTATATTTTAATTTTACATATAGTTTATTCTATTTTAATGTTTTATTTAGATTTAAATTTGAAAAAAAGCGCCACAAATAAAACAATAAATGGAATGAGATGCATGGAAATTAAAAAATTAACTTTTTCAATTAAATGGTGGACATATTAAATAATTAAAAAATGTCAATAAATGAGTAATTAAAAAAATGTCAACAAATAAAACAATAAAATGATATATAAATTTAAAAGACATTTGGATCTATACATCACTTCACAAATTAATGTAGCAAATAACAAGGAAGTAAATTAATAGAATAAAAAATATAAGAAATACAAATCAAAGAAAAAAAATTCAAGTTATTTTTACATTTTTTTTCTAGAACAATTGTCAAATAAATCAAAACCATAAAAATCCAAATCATTTTAACATTTTTTTTCCATAACAAATCGTAATTAATTATTTTGAAAAGTGCAAGAAATATATAAGAAATAAATCAAAGTTAAAAAATCCAAATTACTATATTGTAATTTATCTTTAAATATATTTTTTTATTTAGTTTTTTAAATTAAATTTAATAAATGATTAGATTTGTCTTTATATATTTATTTTCTTTCAAATATAAAATGGATTTCACTTTTCATATATTTACTTTCTTTGGTTTCACTTTCCATATATTGACTTTCTTACAAATAGCAAAAACTTAGTTTTTTGGGGCTTTCACTTTTATACAAATTAAAAATAATTAAGCACATCTAATAAATACGTCATAAAATTTAGGGTTTATAAAATTGTTTCATTACTTTTATTTTTGTAATAATTTTTAAATTCTAAAATTAAATTAATTATTTTTAATTTATAATGATTTAATTATTCTATAGTCATATAATTTTTTATGATAATAATATATTAAGAACAATTAATAATAATAATAATAATAATAATATTTTTATCAATAGTTATTAAAATTGAATATTATTGATGATCAACATATAATATATTTACTTCTAATAATTTATATTATATTATGTATTATTAATGTATATTGAATTGAGAAAGTAGTCATTATTTTCTATGATAAATTTTTGTTTGATAAATATATTAAATCTCAAACCCATTTTAGAATTGATTACAAATGTTGTTGATAGTTTAATTTAAAATGTGACAAATATATTTTAATATATTTTATAGGATGTCTCATGCAAAGTTACATTTTGAAAATGAAGAGCAATGAAGAGAATATAGAAAACAATATGCTCAAAATTATATGAGACAACAACACAAACAAATGGTTGATGCACAAAAATAGGAAGAAAGATGTCTTCAAAATGAAGTGAAACAAATAGAACAACAAAGAGAATATAATTGAAATTATATGAGGCAATGACATGAACAAATGAGTGGTGCACAAAGAGAGGATGAAAGAAATCATCGTAACCAAAGTGGTAGAGAAAGACATGTTAAATGGAAAGAAAATATAATAGTGGAAGGGATTTTAGAAGAAATGAGCCAACATGTTGATGATATATTTCAACACATAGTGCAAAAGCATTCATGAAGAACAATATATATTGAGAAGAAAACATTGTCAATCTCATGGGAATGCTAAGGTTAATTATGAAGGGATGAATTTTATTACAATAGACCATGTGTTAGAAACACTAAATAATAGATTGCAAGCTACAATGTGTTGACAATCAAAATCATTTTAATAATAATAGACATGTTGAGATTGATTTGAGGACTTTACAAATGATATTCTAAAAAGGACGAGATAAAATTTCTACACCAAGTATTTGCTATATTTGTGAAGAAAGTTATATAGCAATGAAGGTTGCATGGGTACCTGAAGGCCCTATTTTTAATAGATGTCGACACAAGAAACATGAACATTAATTTTCTACAACAAACAACATGGATCTTGGACCACAAGCATTAAAACTTATAAAATTAACAAAAAAATGAGGAAATGTTGATACCACACATCAGCCCAATTCTTCAAGTCACACATGCAACTAATTGATGATGTTATACCTAATGATCATAATACAATTGAACATGAGTGGGAGATCATCTCAAGACTACACCATGGACAAATTGTGGATGTAACAAAGATACATATGTTGGGTAGAAGAGATGTTGATAGACAAAATGTATGGATGACTGAATATCAAGGAGAACATTATCTGAATAAAGTAGTAAAGCTTATCAGTACCATAAAAGAGAATGGATTATTATTACCACAAGATATGATGTCAAGTATCTCTTATCAAAACTTAGGCACTAACAAAAATGAGCACTTAATATTACTATGTCACATTATTACCAAGATGTAAACGTCATGCTATTATGCATGATAATTCAAAGAACAACTAGAATAGGTTAAATCATATCTAATTCATGCAATTCATCAAGCTCTTCAAGATGCATCAACACCACAATGCTCTCCCCTATTATTACTGGCACCAACTGGAGTTGCAAATTTTAACATTAAGAAGACCAATTTCTCACCACCATTTTCATACAATCGTTATAAAAAAATGAAAATATGGAAGCAACTCACCAAAAGGAGAGTTGATGAAGAAAGACTCAAATCTTTAGAAGCATAATAAGCTTATGTAATGTATACACTATTGGATATCATTCTTCTATTAAACTCTATTGATATAGCATGAAGATTATAGTTTTGGTTAAATGTGTAATGTCTCATTCAATATTTGTAAAGGATAAAACACTTTTTTAAAACACAATAAAAACATGCTCAAGTAATATTGGGTGATCCCACAAAGCTAGTTTACAATTTCTGGGAGATTCTAATTTTTGTTGAAATCACATATTTTTAGAAAATATAATGATTTAAGCCTTTAAAAGTTTCATTTAAAGCATTCCAATTGAAGAGGGTTTGATCAAAATACCTTAGATCAAACCCCCTTGGATAGAACCTCGCTAGTTTTAAACCATACCTACAATGGAGTCTCCTTTACACCAATCAAAATGCTGATAAAAAATAACTTTTGATTTACCTTTTGGGAGATTAAATGAATTCATTTAAAATTTATTTTTGTAAGTATTTATTCCTTATTATAATCTTCCAAAAAAGTATAATTTTAAATGAAATTAATTTAATTATTATATTTATATTTTGTTTCTTTTGAATGTAGGTTTTTCACCGAAAATCAAACTCTTTGTTCTACACATGTGGAAAAATAGAAGATTGTCAAAAAAAAATAAAAAATGAGTGCACCAGATATTGAAGTCGTTGATCCAACAAAAATAAATAATTAAATTTCAATACATACAAAAAGAGTTACGTGTTATACGGTCATGGTATGTCCAAATTGTAATTGGTTTGACTTTGAAACTTGATTAAAGAAAAAATATTCAATGAAAAACTATCTAACAAAGTGGAAGCACTAGATATTGGAGTTACAAATCTAAATTCGAAAGAATTAAAATTATATCCTTCATGGAAAAAAATTTATGTGTTATACGATGAGAATCACTTTTTAAAAATGTTGTTTTCTGAAAAAAAAAAATAGTTTTCAAGGGAGATGGAAAAAGAAGTGCAATCTGATTCCAAAAGTTTTGAAAAAAAAATATTTAGAATCTACAGACAAAATTTAATGAAACTGTAGTTTGCATCATCTTCAAATTCCTCATGGTTTACCCGCTATAGGTGCCTGACAATGAATATTTAGTTAAAAAAAATTATTTCAGTGTCCAATTTAGCCAAAAATTGTAAACCACTATTGTGGGATCACCCTATTTCACATACCGCACTACGGATGTTACTAGCTTAGGTATCTTAAATACATCTATCTAAAATATGCTAAGAGATATTAGTCTCGAGGTGCCTATCTATTCTTGAAAACAATTAAACTATAGGCACCTTGAGACAGATATCTCTCGGAGTATTTTAAATAGATGTATTTAAGATATCTAAGCTAGTATACCAATAGTGGCATGGTGTGATGGTTAATTTTTTGTGTTGTTCTTTCCAATTACAACCCCATTTGGGCGTAATTGTTGAGTGTTTATGTTGGGGAGGAGGTTCCTTGTTTTTAACCTCACCGGTTCATAGCTTCAGATCAAAATCATTTACCCCTCTTAATAAAAATAAATAATTATTTGTCTTATTAAATTTTAATTATTGTAGAATAATTACATGTTGAAATTTTATTTTCATTTATATTATAAAAAAAATCTAAATTAAAATCTAAATTAAAATGTATATATATATAAATATATAGAGAGAGAGAGAGGGAGAGGGAGAGAGGGAGAGATAGAGTAACTTTTTATTAGTCATTTATTGCCAACAAGCTAAGGATGGAACCTGTCCTTAGGGAGCTATTCTTAGGGTAGCATGTCATTTGATTAAAATTATGATAATTCACCATTACGACCTCTTTAATGTACCCATTTAACTCTTAGGGAGGAAAATAGATGGAGAGAGAAGGAGAGGAAAGAGAGAGGAAGAGGGAAGGGAGATGGAGATACACATAAGAAATAGAGATGCAAAGGAAGGAAAAAGAGAAAGTAAGAGACATGTATAGAGAGAGACATAGGTATAGATAGGGATATATATAGAGAGAGATGGGAACAAAAGAGAGATCTTTATCTGTCTCCCTCTTTATCTCTATGTTTCTCATTAGCTTTCAATCTCTCTTTGTTCCTCTCTCTCCCCTATTTCTCTCTATATTTGTCTTCCCTTCTATTTTCCTCTATTTTTCTCTCTTTTCCTCTCTATTTCCCTCTCCCTATCTCTCTCTTACTCTTTTTTCTATCCCTGTTTATCTCCCTCTCTACCTCTATATATAACTTCTCATCTATATATTTATAACCCTCCATCTCTCCCTCTCTCATTTTCTCTCTTTCTCTCTCCCTATTTCTATCTCTACTTATCCCTCTCTCCTTCCACATGTCCCTCTCTATTCCATTATATATATTTATCTCTATCCCCATCCCCATCTCCATCTCTTTCTCTATCTTCTTGTCCATCTTGTTGACATTTCATGCCATAGTTTGATGACCCATCATTGATAACCAATCTGAGATATCCTACATGGGCCATCTTGGATGAATTCTTCTTGAAGTGTTCCTAAAATTGGCTAAGTCCTATATTTTCAGTCTTTCAAGTTTTCTCTTACATCTCTATTTGCATTCCTTCTTCATCACTCCTACTCCTCTTCCTTCTATTTTCCCCCAAGTGTTTTGGGTTTTGGCCTTAAGCCTTACCCTTTAACCCTTACTGCTTTGCTTTGGTAAGCCTTAATCTGGATACCTGTTGGGAAAATTAAGAAGAACATCTCATTTTGTTGTTTTTTATTGTCATTGATGTCACCATGATATGGGTATGTGCAAGATCATGATGGGTCAAAAAGTGGCGATATGATGGGTATGTATAGGGTATGTGGCTGACAACTTTTTTTTACCAAAAATTGATGAAACGAAAAGGGTTTTTAAAGGAGATTCTCAGCTTTCCATCAATATAAATTATGCTTTACTTTGAATTTAATAAATAATTATTATTTATTTTCTATTTGAATTACGACTAAAGTCCTGATTGATAGGTTTATTGAAAAAAATTTATAGCTTTAAAATGGTATCACATTTTTTGAATCAAAAACATGTGTCACATTCTATGTTTTGCATACTATAGGATTAAAAAAATATATGTGAATTTGATGAATTTTTGACCAAGTTAAGGTGGTTAGACATACAAGTTTTTATATTTTTTAAAATTTTTAATAAAAAAATCACAACTAATTATTTACTTGGAAAAAAATTACAAAAAATATGCATCACATCGGGACATGAGTCCTCTACTTATATCTAAAATCTTGAAAAAAAGTATTATCATTTTATTGTACATAAGGTGGTTAAACAGACACCTACTTCTTATTTTTTCCATGAAATTTAAGTACTACTGCATTGAAATTTCAAATTTTCACCAAATAGACCTTTTTTTTTTTAAATAAACCTAGTAGTTTAGAAACTACATTCAATTTTCTACATATTCTATTTTTACATATTTTTGAAATAATATAGATAACTTATTCAAATTTTTATGTCAAGTTGCTTAACTCCGATTTTTTAAAAAATTTCACCACTTAAGGGCCTATTTTTTCCATGATGATCAGGTACACATACCCATATATGAGTTACAACTGCAAGATAAAGTCTGAATTTTTGACGAGGGTGCTAACCCAAGACACAAAAAATCACACACACAACCAGAGATTATTATTATTATTATTATGAATATGAAAATCTTACATGCAGAGGATCAAATCCTCGAGTTCTGCAATACATACAAGTTACATAAGCTACAAAAATTCCCCTTTTCATAGTATACAATATTTTCCCCAAAAAACTACCAAAAATCAGAAAACCCCACCCATAAATAACCCCTTTTCAGTCTTGGAGCCAAAACAACATTCAAGTTATGAGTTTTTTTGGTTTTGCACCGAAAATTATAATTTGAAATTTAAATTTTAAAACTACATTCGAAAATTAGCACTTTTTTGAAAATGCACCAACTTCCAGGAGCCATAGCTTTTGATTCAGGACTCCGTTTGATGAACCGTTTAAATCATTGTCAAGGTCTCGAAGTGAAGAATGCACTAAGAACTCGCTTTTCTAGTTTCAACGATTTTTGGGCCTATACATGACCATTTAATGCCTTAAACTTCACTCGAAAGATTTTTCAAGGAAAAAAGTAGAAATTGAAACTTGAATAACTTCCAAAGTAGGAATGATCTTGACCTAATTCTTTTGCCAAAGTGCTTTTTTTTGTCCTGAAGCTTGCCATAATTTTTTTCCTTCTCACACCTTCAATTTCAAAACTGCTAAAAATAGAATATGAGCAGAAAAGGCAAAAATGCAATTCTAAAAGTTGGGAACTCTTATTTGATGAAAAGGGTATCCAAAAATGCAGAAACATCTACAAAAAGCTAACAAAAATAAATGTAAAGGAAAACATATTTTTGGGTGATGCAGGATTTCACTTACACCACTAGATGCTCCTACATCAGACACCCAAGGTAATTTAAGAAGTGACCCTATCACATCTTAGATAGTTAAGGAAAACCCAAAGAGTCAACCTCTACCTTAGACAGCCAAGATGAATCTTCCACATGCCTTCCTCTCCACTTCACTAGGTATTCTTCATACTACCTATTTCTGGTACTCCTCCCCACATGGCTATCTAGGATTGCTTCAATCTCCTCCTTCTCTGAAGCAGGTGCTAGAATGCTACATTTTTCCATTACTGGTACTTCCTCTGTGCCACCTTCATGATATTTTATCAAATCTAAAATATTGAACATAGGGGAAATATTGACTCCATCCGAGAACTCTACCTCATATGTGTTCCCTGAATCATGCCTCTTCAAAATCTTATAGGGACTAAACTTATTTATCTTCAATTTGTTATAGGTTCCCATTGGATACCTTTCTTTCCTCAAGTGGACCATCACTTCATCATCAATTTGAAACTCCTTATTCCTCCTCCTTTGATCTGCCTTAAATATTTATACTACATATATTCATCTTGTTAATATGTTCTCTTACCTTCTAATGTATATTCTTGATGTGCTTTGCAAAGTCTTCGGATTCGACACTTTCCTTCTTCTATTGGTCCATCTTTCTCAATTTTGGAGTGGTCCTAGGACTGCCTCCATACATAATTTGGAATTTGGTGATCTTCTCATGATCCGGTTGACAAAATTGTTATAAGAAAATTCTTCTTGGGGTAAGATCAGGTCCCATCCCTTGGGTTTATCTCCTACCAAGCATCTTAGTATGTTGGCCAAACTTATGTTCACAACCTCAGTTTTCCCATCAATTTGTGGATGGTGTGCAAAACTGAACTTCAACTTTATTTTCAACTTCTTCCACAAGGTCCTCCAAAAGTATCTAAAAAATTTGGTGCCACAATCTAAGACTATACTCTTTGGCAGACCATGTAGCCTCACCACCTCTCTGAAGAATAAATCAACAATGTGGATTGCATCATGGGTCTTCAGGAATGGGATGAAATGTGTCTTCTTCTAAAACTTGTCAACTACCACAAATACTAAATCATTCCCCCTCTATGTCCTTGGAAAAACAAGAACAAAGTCCGTACTTATATCCTCCCATGGCCTCTTTGATACAGGTAAGGGCTAATACAACCCTGTATTCTGGGTCGCTCCTTTATCCATCTAACATACCCTACAACTCTGCACAAAATTCTTCACATCCTGTGATAACTGAGGCTAATAATAATGCTCATTAATAATGGAAATGGTCTTATCTCGACCAAAATGTCCTGCCATTCCTCCATTGTGCTTCTCTTTATCAAGTTCTCCCTCATGAAACTCCTTAGAATACACAATTGACTTCCCTTAAACAACATGTCATCCTAGATTATGAAATCCAGCCACTTTGTCCTGTCAACTGTAATAGGCTCCCCACAAGCTTTCTAAGCCTCTACAAAATTAGAATCTCCAGGATACAATGTCTTGAGTTCCTTGAACCCAACCACTTCAATCTGCATCTCTATCAATAATGTCTACCTCCTACTTAAGGAATCTACAACCCTATTCGACCTCCCACTCCTATGCTTTAAAATAAAGTTATAACTTTGCAAAAATTCTACCCATTTCATATGCCTCTAATTTAATTTTTCCTGACTATTCAGGTACTGTAATGCTTGATGATCAGTATATAGAACAAATTCCTTTAGCAATAGATAATGTCTCCATTTCTTTAATGCTTGAACTATTGCATAAAATCCTTTATCATATATAGAGTACTTTCTCTTTGCATCATTTAACTTTTCACTAAAATAGGCAATGGGCTTACCTTCTTGGCTTAACACTGCTCCAATGGCACAACACTGGCATCACAATCCACCTAAAACACCTTATTGAAATCTGAGAGGGCTAGAATAGGTTGTTCTATCACCTTCTACTTCAACAGATCAAAACTTTTCACTACCCTTGTGCTCCATTTGAACTCCTTTCTATCCTCTCTCATTGTTTCAGGGTGATCCCACAATAGTGGTTTACAATTTTTGGCCAAACTGGACACTGAAAGTTAATTTTTTTAACTAAATCTTCACTTTCGGGCACCTATAGTAGCTAAACTATGAGGAATTTGAAGATGATGTAAACTAGAGTTTTGTGAAATTTTTTTTGTAGATTATAAATATATTTCTTTCAAAAAAATTGAAATCATATTTCACTTCTTTTTCCATCTCCCTCGAAAACTTATTTTTTTCAAAAAACAACATTTTTAAAAAGTGACGCTCACCGTATAACACAAATTTTTTCCATGAAGGATAAAATTCTAATTCTTTCAAATTTGGATTTGTAACTATGATATCTATCGCTTCCACTTGGTTAGATCATTTTTTATTGAATATTTTTTCTTTAAACAAGTTTTGAAGTCAAACCAATTATAATTCAGACATAGTGTGACTGTATAACGCATAACTTTTTTTGTATGTATCAAAATTAAATTTTATTTCTTTTTTTGGATCAAAGACTTCAATATCTGGTGCACTCATATTTTTCAAAAAAAAAAAATGGTAATCTTCTATTTTTCCACATGTGTAGAACATAGAGTTTTATATTCGATGAAAAACCTACATTCACAAGAAATAAAAAATAAATATAATAATAAAATTTAATTTAATTAAAATTATACTTTTTTGAAAGATTATAATAAGGACTACATAATTGAAAAAAAAAATTGAATGAATTCATTTGATACCTCAAAAGGTAAATCAAAAGTGGTTTGTTATCAACATTTTGATAGGTGTAAAGGAGACTCCGTTATAGGTATGGTTTAAAACTAGCGGGGTTCTATCCAAGAGGGCTTGGTATAAGGTGGTTTGATCAAACCCTCTTCAATTGGAATCCTTTAAATGGAACTTTTCAAGGCTTAAATCATTATATTTTTTAAAAATATATGATTTTAGCAAAAATCAGGATCTCTCAGAAAGTGTAAACCACTATTATGACAACACCCTTTAGTTAGGGGTGCACAAATACTATTGAAGTTTCTAATGAATTTTCTATAAAAACTAGCCAAACCTTGGAAAGATCTCACCTCAGTAGCAGTTCTTGGGGTAGGCCATTCTTGATTAGCCTTCACCTTCTCTGGGTTCATCTTGAGACCTTCTGCTGAGACAACAAACCCCAACTACACTAATTCCTTCACAAAACTACACATATTCAGATTAATCAACAATTTCTCTTCTCTTAACTTTTCAAAGACTACAAATATGCATTAAATGCTCATCTAGTGACTTACTAAATATCAAAATATCATCTAAATACACAATAACAAAACTCCCCAGAAACTCTTTTAGTGCAGGTCGTTCATGAGTTGCATGAATGTGCTTGGTGCATTGGCTAGCCTAAAAGGCATGACTAACCACTCATACAAGCCCTCTTTGGTCTTGAAAGAGGTCTTCCATATATCTTCCTCTCAAATCTGGATCTAGTGATATCCACTCTTAAGATTGATCTAAGTTGTTAAGTATTGAGCCCCACTCAAATATTCCATTAGGTCATCCATCCTTGGTAGGGTAATTTGTACTTGATTGTTATCTTGTTGAGGGCTCAAGAGTCTGTACGAGTATGTGCAAGATCATGATGAGCCAAAAAGTGGCAATATGATGGGTATGTGGCTGAGAAACTTTTTTTTACCCAAAATTAATCAAATAAAAAGGGTTTTAAAGGATATTCTCAACTTTCCACCAATATAAATTATGCCTTAATTTGAATTTAACAAGTAATTATTATTCATTTTCTATTCAAATTATGACTAAAGTCTTGATTAATAGGTTGATTGAAAAACATCTATAGCTTTCAAACGGTATCATATTTTTTGAATCCAAAACATGCATCACATTCTATGCTTCACATACAATAGGATTAAAAAAAGAAAAATTAAATTTCATAAATTTTTGACCAAGTTAAGGTGGTTAGACATACGAGTTTTTATATTTTTTAAAAGTTGTAATAAAAAATTGATAATTAATTATTTACTTAGAAAAAAAATTACAAAAAAATATGTATCACATCGATACATGAGTCCTCTACTTATATCCAAAATCTTATAAAAAAATATTATCATTTTATTATGGTTAGGGTGGTCAAACAGACACCTATTTCTTATTTTTTCCCTAAAATTTAAGTACTACTACATTGAAATTTCAAAATTTCACCAAGTAGATTTTATTTTTTTAAACAAAGCTAGTATTTTAGAAACTACATTCAATTTTCTACAGATTCTATTTATACATATTTTTGAAATAATATAGATAAACTATTCAATTTTTTACGTCAAGTTGCCTAACTCTGATTTTTCTAAATTTTTTGCCACTTAAGGGCCTATTTTTTCCATGATGATCCTGCACATACCCGTACACATCCTCCAATCTCCATCCTTCTTCAGTGCTAGTACTGCGGGTACTCCATATGGAATCAAACTCTCTTGAATCAAACCCTTTCTCAAAAACTCCTGAACTTGTCTTTTCAATTCCTCATTTTTTGTAGGAGTCATTTTGTGAGCTGCCTTATTTGGTAAACTAGCTCTAGGGATCAAGTCAATCTGATGACTGATCTTCCTCACTAGTGGTAAACCCTTAGGTACATTATCAAAAATAATATCCTAAAATTCATTCAATAATCCAAAAACTTCTACTAGCACCTTCTCACTATCCTCCTTATCCATTCTAGGAATGAATTCATAACATATACGCTCATGCTTCATGCCTTCTAAAAATTTCCTTCCATCAACATAATAAACTCTAGCACTACTACATACCTTTTCTTCAGCCTCCTTTAGTTGTTTCAACTTATGGAAAATTCTATCCTTCATTAGAAAATAAGTGTTTGCATGGCCATCATGTATAGCTCATATGTTGTACTACCACAGTTTCCCCAACAACATGTGAAATTCATACCATGGGGATGATATCAGAGAGTACCTCATCATGATAGCTTTCGATCTTGAACTTCACCAGGCACTGCTCATTGAACAAAACTTTGTGGTCTTTTTACAAACAGGCAATTAGATACAGATGTGGATGCCTTTCCCTCTTCAACTTCAACTTCATAACCATCTCTTCCGACACCAGATTATCGGTGCTCCCACTGTCAATAATGACATCACAACATTTTTCTTCACACTTGCACCTTGTGTGGAATAGATTCTTCCTCTATTCTAGCTTCTTCTCTTTAGTCACTAGGGATCTTCTAACTACTAGGGATTCTCCCCTTTCAACATCATCTAAATGCTCAGATTGAGCCTCCTCATCTATGTGCACAACCCTTCCATGACCTTCTGACCTTTTGTCTATCCTTCCTTGGTGTTGTGGGCATTCATAGGCTCAATGCCCTTCTTCACCACACTAGAAACAACTTCCTCTAAAACCACCTCTTCTGGGTCCTTGTCCAGATCTTCCTCGCCCTCTACCTCTTTGATCACCATTGTTTTGATCTGAGGGTGGTAGAAGTTATCATTCTTCTAGCTTCGGCTAGTACCCACATCTTCATTTTTCTTCTCATCCTCATTTCAGCTTCCAAAAGTTTTTCCACTACCCCTTCGATTTTGACCTCCTTGTCCCTTTTGCTTGCTATCAAATCCTTTATTCAACTTCTCTTGAACTCTTAGAGAAAACTGCATGCACCCTCAATGGTGGTCATTCTAACCAGGCTTAGCTCCTCTTGAATGCTCGATCGTAACCCATTAAGATAACGATCTACCTTATCTTTGTTGGCCTCTGCATGGCCCATTCTGATGATCATCTTGTGAAAATATTTTATGTATTCTTTCACAGATTTTTTTCCTTGCTTCAACCCTTGCAATTTCTTTAGCAGATCTAACTTGTAGTCCACTGGTGTGAATTGTTTCTTCAGTTTATGCACCATGCAATCCCAATTGATGATCTTTCCTTTTCCTGTTCGATTTCTCTCCAATTGGACGTATTTCCACCATATATTTGTGTGGCCCTTCAGCTTCATTTTTGAAAAATTACCCTGATTTGGGTTCTCTAATTCTTCATACTTGAAATACTCTTCTAGCTCTTTGATCCAGTTGATCAACTCTTCCGAGTTCAAACTTACACAATAACTAGGAACTTCTACTCTAGATCTTTTTCTGATCTTCGAAATGGCCCATATCAGCTGCATTTGATCTTGATCAATCACTTCTTCTTCCTCTTCTACATATGAATCTTTGACCTCTTCTTTATCCTCACTTTCTTCTCTCCTTCTCGAGTTTAACCCTCTCCTCATTTTTTCTTGCAATGCATCAATTTGTCTTTAGAGGGCTCTGAAACCCTTGGCCACCAATGGATCTCTTCCACCAGCATTTCTGCCACCACTGACACCACCATGCCTACTAGGCATCACTCTTGGAGGCATTTTGAATATCTTAGACCCATAACCATGGTCCTCATGTGAATTGCCTCATGATCAGTGATTTGTCCACATGCTCAAGAAAACCCACTTTGATACCACTTGATGAGGGTGCTAACACGAGACATAGAAAATAACACACAAAACTAGAGAATATTATTATTATTATTCTAAATATGAAAATCTTACATGTAGAGGATCTCAAATCCTCAAGTTCTACAATACATGCAAGTTATAGAAACTACAAAAATTCCCCTTTCCATAGTATGTGATCTTTTCCCCAAAACACTACCAAAAATTAGAAAATTCCGCCCATAAATAGCTCTTTCAGTAGTGGAGCCAAAAAAACATTTGAATTATGAGTTTTGGTGCTTTGGCACTGAAAATTACAATTTCAAATTTAAATTTTAAAACTACATTCGAAAATTAGCACATTTTTTAAAATGCACCAACTTACAAGAGCCATAACTTTTGATCTGGGACTCCGTTTGATGAATTGTTTGAACTACATTGGAAAGATCTCAAAGTGAAGAACGTGCCAAGAACCTATTCTTCTGGTTTCAGAAATTTTCATGCCTATACGGGACCGTTTAGTGCCTCAAACTAGACTCAAAATATTTTTCAGGGCAAAAAGGAGAAACTAAAACTTGAATAAATTTCAAACCGAGAATGATCTTGATCTAATTCTTTCACCAAAGTGCTTATTTTCCACTTGAAGCTTCCCATAAATTTATGCCTCCTCACACCTTCAATTTCAAAACTTCTAAAAATAGAAATTGAGCAGAAAAAGAAATGCAATTTTGAAAGTTGGGAACTCTTATTCGACGAAAAGGGTATCTAGAAATGCAAAAACATCTACAAAAAGATAAAAAAGGAAACATAAAGGAAAAAATATTTTTGGGTGATGCAGGATTTCCCTTACACCACTAGATGCTCCTATATCATTTTTTTCTAGTATTCTAGTCCAGTATCTGAACCGGTATAATGCTTACATTCTCTGGTATTTTAGTATACCGTCTAGTATTTTGGTCTACAATTGTTTGCTGGTAATTACTGTTGCTTGCAATTTTGGGAAATGATTCATGGATTATGGAATCATGTACATTCAAGATCTCACCTACTCAGATGCTCATATTGTGTATCGAGATTACTCTGTTTTGCTATTAGGTCTATTGTTGGCCAACTTAATGAATAAGTTGTGTAATGGTGAATTAATTTTGATTATGTGGATATATGTGTGACCTATCTTAGGTCCATCCTGACTTGATGTAGCGTGTTGTGTAGTTTTTTTGAAAGCTTGAAGCCAACAATTGATATTTTTGGTAAATAAGAAGTTCATTTAATTAGGCCGACCTAATTGATGCTTGTGGAGATATCATATATATATATATATATATATATATAGACAGTTTTTGAAGTTTGTGTGTGTGATGAGTGTGTAGTGAATGTGAATGTGATGAAGTGTGTCAACTCAGTTTACTGAGCTTCATTGGAACTGAATCTGCACTCACTAGGTGTACTTTATTAGTTAATTTATGGTTGTAAGCCTTTTTGTCATTATAATTTTGTAGGCAATGAGCCTTTGTATTTGGATAGTGAGTCCTAGTAGTGAGCCACCGATTTTGTAATATCTTATAACAAATTATACTATATTGTGAGTTAGCACTCACCGTGGTTTTTCCTATTTTGGGTTTTCCACGTAAAAATCCTAGTTTTCATGTGTTCTATGATTTAATGTCTTTTTAATGATTTTACTTATCTGTGTTATTGTATGCACTGGAATAATTGGATGGTATCTAATTAGAAATTTAAAGAAGATACTAATTCACCGCCCCTCTTTGTATCTTGGATATTCAACAATTGGTATCAGAGCTTAGTTCCTCTGGAAAAGTCTAACAGCTAGAGGCAGATCTTGAAGATGGAAGAAATGAATGATAAAGGAGAGATTTGGACTACTCTTGAGGATCTTGACAAAGTTGAAAGAGAAAACAAAGATCTGAAAGAGAACCTTGAAGATGCAAATGAATATGTCTAGAAATTAAAAGAGAAATTGAAAAAGTTCAAAGATAGGCATAAGGAAGTAACTGATCAGTTGAAGAAGGCTAATGAAGAAATTACTAGTTTGAAAGTGCAAGTAGAAGAGAAGAAAAGAATTGAAGAATGTCTGAACAAATTGGTACAAAGAAACTCTATGAGAACAATTTCAAATCTAGCTCAGACAAGCTTGGTGAATTGATTGCTAGACAAAAACCAAGTAAAGACAAAGGTGGTCTAGGAAATGATAGTGGTGAAGGTTCCAAGGCTATGAACAATCAAAAGACTCAAAATAAAGGAAAGTGGAAAGGAAATTCAAGGAACCTTGCTAAAATACCCCCTATGAGATAGCCTTTAATGCACAAAGATATCCTTCTTTTAATGACACTTTTTTTTCATGCAACAAATTTTGTCACAGAGCAACATAATGTAGGAGTAGGATGAATCAGTTTCCTGGCTTTTTCACTGGTCAATGTTTTTCTTGCAAAATAATTTGACATAGGGAAAGTGAATGCAGAACCTCAATGATGAATCTGTTAAATGGAGGAAGAGTGAATCAATCCTTTAATGGCTATTGTTACACTTGTAACAAGTATGGACATAAAGCTACTTAGTGCAAAGAAAGAGTCAGTGGAAGTCAATCTAATCAAAGAAATATTGTCTGCTATAATTGCAACAAACCAGGAGATATCTCAAGAGTTTGCAGAAGCAAGAAGGGTAAGGAGACCAATCCAGTAGAAAAGAATGAATCTGTGAAGAAGATTGACAAAGATGAGATTAATCAAGAAATGAATAATATTTAGAGGAAGAAAGAAGAGACAGAGATGACATATGCATCTGTACCCTCATCTAGTACAGACAATTTCTCTAGGAACTAGACCCTACAAGGTCTTAGGGGGAGCTTTAAAGGAAAATTACTTGAACCCCCCGATGATTGGCTTGTCAGCCTTTGGCATGAAGATATGTTGTGAGAAATGATAAGATAGAGGTTATGCAAGTGGAATCGGAAGAAAATATGAAGGAATGATCTTTTGCAAAGTAGATTAGGTTGTTTTTGAGTAGAGAAGAAGAGTTTTTAGCAGCTTTTTGAAATCTGCCACATTTAATGTCAAATAGGGCATATTGTTGTTTTATAAAGAAAATGTGTAAGGAATTTTTATCATTTGTGCATCTAAAGCAATTGAAGATACTTTTGGAGCATTCTCAAGGAGATTTGGAGTTCGAGCTGTGCAAACCCTAGTTTTGGTTCTTCGTGAAGAAAGAGGTATTTTAATTTTCTGTGTAGTTGTGGTTTGTGTTGTTTGAGTTGTTTGAATTTGAATTTGGGTAGAATGGGAACTCTTGTGGTTATTAAAGTGTTGGAGAGACCAAGACCCTCTTATAGGAAGTATTCCTCAAAAAAAATTGAAGATGACCCCATGGGCGCATTCTCATCAATCGGTCATGGATTTATGTTGACTGAGGACACAACGATGTATATTCGAGTAAAGATTCAAGAATTCATTCACACAAAATTGATTGAAATTTGGAAAAATGAGCTTATTGGAGAGGATTTCTTGATAAAACCCAAATACTCGAACCTAGTTGCGAAGAAGTTAGACAAATGGAACAACATTCCCAACTTTTGCTATGATGATGGATTTGTGAAGCCAGTCTTCAGCAAAATTCATGATAAATTCCTATGTACTGATCAACCACCCCTAATAACTAAGGAGGCAATTAGGGTTGTTACCAACCTATGGGATAAAGGTACAATACCTGTATTGAAAATTATGAAGAATGAGGTAGTAATGGCATAACTGCTTAGGTTGACTTTGTAAAAACTATATTGTTATTGAAATTTTTTCATCTATCAGCATCTAGTTGTTACTTATGCAATGTGAAGTAATGATTTGAGTTTGAAAGATGTGCAATGCAATGTAATCAACAATATGAATATAAACTACATAATATTTAACCATTGTTTTTATGCTAAAGTACATTGATATTTAACCATTGCTCACTTGATTAAATTTTCAAAGAGTTCAATCATGCACATGAGAAAGAAACTAATTTTTGATTGTCAACTTCTATATATCAAATTATCCAATAATCAAGTGTATGTCCATATACAAAAATGGCATCAATGCCAACTCAAACAAAGTTTTACAATATGTGGCATATGCCATCTCGGTATCTATTCAAAATGTACATGCCAAAATGTCTATCTCATCCCAAACTACTGGTGGATCATCAAAATGGAGCCTCTTTGAAGCACTCGTTGGCTCTGAAGGTAGCTGGACAAGAAAAAGTCAAACCACAGTTGAGATTAGTTATACTATATGTGAACCCCTTTCTAAACTTGCATAAATAAAATGAAGAAATCACATTTGTAGATCAAAATGCAAGGTTCGTACAAGAGTTCCCCATAAAATCCATCTGCATTGTTAGAAAACAAGGAAAATGATGATATAATTGAGCAAATACAAAAACAAATAACTATCCCTATTCTAAAACAAGACAAACACTTCATCTTATGGGGGGATTGGTGCTATTGTGGAAAATAGCCCTTTCCCAACCCCTTTAGATAAGCTAATGTGATGAAATTTCTTTGAGGATGGTATGATGGTGGGCAAAATCAGTTCTCAAGGAGAGTGACTTTGCAAGAGTGATTGTGGAGATGATTTGTGGAGTTGTGGAAAAATCCAGTCTCAAATGAAGAGAGTGACTTTGCATTATTTGTGGATGATTTGTTGAAGAATGATGCCTCTATTTTCTTGATGAGAGATTGGCCAAATGGATGAATGTGGGACAAAGATCAAGCCAATAGGAAGAGGCCACTTGTCAAGTTGTGATAGGCTTGAGGATGTGCAAGATTTGGGAAATGTGTCCATGAGAGGGAGTTTCAAATTCAAATTTGTGCCATAAATTTTGAGAGGGGAACAAGAAAATGAGAAATAAATGCAATGTTGGAGGGACAAATCAACTTGTCATATTTTTCAAATTTGAGGGAATATTCCCCATAAATTCCATGTTGAGTGAAAATGATGATTTTAATAAATCAATAAATTGATTTATTTGTGCAAGTGGCATAATCTAGAGAATGAAAACGGTTAGGATTAGTATTTGATCATTGTTAGGTTAGCTTAATGATGATTAGGTTAGTTTGACTTTCATGACTTAAATATTTGATTTATTTAAATCAGAAAAGGATGAAATATGGATTTGGAGATTTAATTAAATAAAACTTTGTTTATTTAATTAAATGGATGATGCAAGATAAAGGTTGAATGATTTATGAGAGATGAAATGTTATTATTTGATTAAACCATTGGATTGACCTGTATGCATATTTTGCGTGTCTACACTATATAATTTAAAATTGAATAATTAACATAAAAATCAATAAACATTGAATTATAATTGAACTCTAAAATTGAAATATTAATTACCTGAAATATACGTCTCTTCGAAGGGTCAGGAGTCATAGAATATACCCCTCTCAAAGAACTAACCAAACCAAATTTTGTAACATCAATCTATATATGTGAACAAAAACATGAAATTGATCCAAGTTAGCATAGTATTGTTGGTAATAAGAACATGTTTACCAAGCACAAAACAAAATAAACACATACCTCTTTAGGCTAATCTTTTTCTGTATCTCCTTTAGGTGTTTTGACACCTCCTCCTTGAGGTGTTTCAACACCTCCTCCTTCAGGTGTTCGAATACCTACTCCTTCAGGTGTTGTGGCACTTATCAACAATGATGTATAGCTCACAACCGCTTGTACATAAAAATGACAAGTACATATGAAACTACGAATCTATGTCAATGTATGCATAATCAATATAAGATCTTATAAATCTTAATTCAATCAAATTTGAGTTCAATTACCTTTCCCTTATCTAACATTGTGCCTCCATAATCTGTAGTGCATCGCACCTTGCTTGCACTAGGTGTTTCCTACAAGCAGAGAATAAGATAAACATATAAGTTAATATATAATTTCATTAATGACAATTCAAATGACAAGCAAGTATATAGTAAAAACATGTAAATGAGTGAGTGCGAAAATACATACTGTGTACATCTCAAGGCCAAATGAAATGGCTCTAAGGGTGCTATCAGTCACCTATGTGAGCTCCTCCTCAGACATTAACTGTTAAATAGACCATGTAAATAAATATTAGTACTTGATAATATCTCTTATTAATATTCATTTTTAAAAAAATGCAAGTTATGAATTTACACCTTAAATGTTACCTTTGTAACTATTCCAATGTCCACCTCTCTAGTAGGAGAGGAATCTGTATAGTGTGCTCCACTCCCCTACGTGTGATCTGCTATAATCTCCACATCCTGGATGTCATAATCAGAAGTGTCTAATGGATGCTCAGGGGGATGTACAATAGGACCCAAGCATATCTATTGGGATGTATTGCAAATATGTGGCACACAAATATGTGGACCCGAGGAGGATGATGTAGGAGCACTGGATCCATCACCAAGATCACCAGAATGTGGCTGAGCTACTGAAGAAGCATGGGAAACCAAAGGACCACTCAAAGAGTTAATGGCCTGGATAGTTTGTGTGGCTCCATCCTCTGTAATATCTGGATGTTGTGCTGGAGGTGGCGGAGGAAGGGGAGGATGGGGAACATGTGGGCGCCTAACTACTCTAGTTTCCCCTGGCCTATCCTGGGGCATACCTCCACCAACACCCTGGAAGGGTTTAATGTCAAAGTAATTGACATGATTCCTTAAGAAAAACTCAGCATATAATTTTTTAATAAAGTATAAAGTTACATGAAGATTATTTTTGGGTGGTTTATCAAAAACCATACACCAACGATCCCAAAAGTTATCTACTATGCCCCTATGCATGCACCATTTTATAGAAAGTTTTGGTTTGTTAACATTAACTGGCAAACCAGTGTTGGGCTTAATAAATAAAGAGGCTATTTGGGCTTTTGTTATTTGGAGATTTTTCACATCATCATAATACAATCCACATGCATAATATTCCCTCATGGTTTCTCGCCATGAATGAAAGGCATTATGTTGGGTGGAGAGGGTTTCTACATTTGTAATTATTCCTGTCAATGTGGTTGAACTACGGGATAATCGGAGCATTTTCTTATAAACATCACAAATGCCCCTCAATTGCTCAAATTTTTCATGAATTAAGTCTTCAATTGATGGTTGCGGAGGTGGTGGAGCATTTGCCATTTCTGCATTTTGATTCTCAACTAGTGGATTTTCATTTTCAACTGGTGGAATTTGTGCATTCTCATTCTTAGCAGCCATAATGCTTGATTAAAGTTAAAAAATAATTATTCTAATTAAAATTAGACAATATAAATGAAAATATTATAAAAATACCCTAGTTTTTAAAAAAATCCAAAAAAAACCCTACTTTTTAACAAAAAACTATAAAATTCTCTAATTTTTAATACAAATACATAAGAAACACTATTTTTAAATCAAAATCCATAAAAAACATTCATTTTTTTTTAATAAAAATCCATTCTCAACTCAATTGTTTCATAAAAATTCAATCAAAATCCCTATTTTGAAAAAAATCCACAAAGAACATTCATTTTTTTTATCAAAATCCATTCTAAATTCAATTTTTTCAAAAAAATTCAATCAAAAACCCTATTTTGAAAACAAATCCACAAAAAACATCCACAAAAAACTATTTGAAATTATCCAAATCTAATTCAAAATTGAATCAAAGCAAATATAAAAAAAAATTCCTTTTCAAATCGGATATTGGCGAAATTGGATATCCGTTAAGCAAAGAACCTCCTCACTGTGCGCCCACGGGTTGTTAGCTGTCAAATGACTTTAAGACAACGAAATTTTTTGTATATATATGTTTCTTACAAATCGGATATCCGATTTGGAAAACTAGGTTTAGTGTTTGCTTTGGTGGTGTGTACTGACACCCAAGCCTAAAAAAAGTCAACATGGTATTTTTGCATTTTTGGGTCAATGAAAGACGTGTTTTTTTCCTCATTACCACTTTTTGGCCCACCATGATCCTGCACATACCCGAAAAAGTAGGGGAAAGGATCCCTAATCTAGGAAAACAAGAGTTAACAGAGAATAGGCTTCATAGCCCATAGTTTAGTAGCACCAAACCAAAACCACAAAGCAGATGAACTGAACAAATGAGAAAAATAGCAATAGGCTACCCTACCCCACAACACAATAAATAAGGAAACTTAGAACTAGACCATGTAAAGACAAAAAACACCTAAAAAAGGACAGACCCTGGGGCATGCACACCACAAAAGGAAACAACAAACCCTAACTAGATCTTAGGGCTATTGATCAGGTACCACTCTATCTTCAATTGGTTTAGCTCCTCACTCCAAGTGTCTTTTCCTTCAGCAAATTTTTCCTTGGTTGACTTCTCCATATCCTGAGTTGGTTCCATTCTCCTCTGCCTCTTTTGAACCTTTGCAAACCCATTCAAAGTCCCAAATATTGGCTTCTCATAATTCCATGAGTGAAGGAAAATCATCTTGTTAAACAGCTTGTCAAGCATATCCACCTTTTCTTACAGAGCTATAAACTTGGTCATGTAATGCTCAGGAGACCAATTATCCAATTCACTTGCACACTTAGGGTCAACCATAGACTAAACATTAACCTCTTCATTCTCAATATCCATTTGTTGAACACCATCTTCATCTCTTTCCTTCGAGTCCTTAAAATCCTCCTGAATCGAACCCTCCTCCTAGGTAATCTTCCTCACTACTAATAGAATCCTTCTCATGGTCCTCTCCAAGGATCACTTCTAATTCCTTTTTGCTTAAGTCCAAGGGCTCCACATTTGAATCTTCATTCCCAGGTTCTTCAAACATAATATTTTTCCCTTTCACACATTGACCTGCCAAACCTAGAAGACCTTCTTTCCCCCTTTCCATTGATGTAATCGTCCACTTTACCTTCATCCCCTTCATCTTGGATAATTATTATAACCTTTTTTGCAGTTTTTGGTTTAATAATTTCTAGAAATTTTCTCTTAACGCCAGAGAGGTATCTATAATTTTCTTGCCTTTCACATCTAACTTTGTAGGGTTAACTTTTGTTAACAAACCTTTGGAAGAAGACTTTTTATGTATGGAATTGTTTGAGTGAGATAGAGGGGTAGACTGTGTGTTCACCTACAGAGGATAAAGCATAGCTAAATGCAAAGGGGGGTAAACCTTTCGAGGAGCCTCAGCCAAAAGGAAGCCTCAATTTGGTATTTCAGAGTGCTAAAATTAGGGAGAGGGCCAGGCTGGACATCTTGAATTCAACATTATGGAGGTCACCGGTATTAGAGGGGACAAGCAAAGGAGTAAGCATAGACAAATAATTGTACAACCTTTGGATCATGCCTTGGTGGAGAGGGGAGACATTTTTTGACAAAGGAGTAAGCACATACACATACTTGTAGAACATTTGGATAGGTTTTGTTATGGTTTTATAGCAAGAGGCATTTTTTTTTAAGATTCATGTTGACCTCTTGAAATTTCTTTGCAAGGCTCGATCAATATTCTCATTTCCTTTGAATCCCTCGATTAGTGGCTACACTTTCTGCTACACCCCTTCATACCATCTCCTCCAATGTTCTTGATGACATCTCCAATCTCTTGATATCCCTTCACCTCCATGTGCAAACCTACAAAAGATAAAGAAGAAGTGCAAATTTTGCATCATAGCTGTGGTTGTTGGGTTTTTATAAGGCCTATAAAATCCTTAGATCATTACCCTATACCTTGTGTGAATGTTCAGTTGGTTGTTGCCAAAAGGAAGGTGATATGTGAGGCATTAATAATTCCTTCAATTGTGTGTCTCTTTCAACTGATCATGCCCTCAACTCTGCCATGTCACCACATGGGTTACACTACCACCTTGGTTGCCTCTATCTTCAGTGTGACTTGGTCAAAATTCTCCTACAACCTCCTTTATTAGCATCAAAAATTACCACATTGCCCTTAACTAGGGTATAAAGGTGGACATGTGTTTTTTTTTATAGAGGCGTGTGTAGTTTTCATGCAAGGCATGACTTCCATGTCACTTCCCACATAGTCCCTCTTTGTGGCCTCTATTCAGGTGGCTTTACTTGAGATACACAGTCTTCACTTGTGGAATTCTTTTGTAGACAAAGGCACCTATAAACATTCTAATTTGCCACTCAATCTGTCCTCCAAAATATTTAACTAGACGTTGCAATTCGTGTTTACTTTATTTGTAACTATAAAAAAAAATTAAATTTCTAAGTACATTTATTATAACTTTAACACTAATACTTTCTATAAACTATCAATTCACATCTAAATTTGCAAAGGAGGGGTCATTCTCAAAGGGGGTAGATTTTTATTTTGCAATGGTTAAAAATTTGTAAAAGATGAATCTTATTTTTTCTTTTGCAATGAATGTGGCAAAGGGAAAGTGTTTATATGGGGAGGTTGATATTTTTTTCCTTCATTAAAAATCTATAAAAGAGAAGTCAAATTTTCTTTTGCAATGAATTTGGCAAGGGGGGGTCATTTTAATAGATGTTTCATTTTTACTTTTTGTCCTTTTTTCGAGATTTTTAAGGCATATTTCTTCTCAATCCACCTCATGACATAAACTTTGAAGAAATCATAATACCAATTAAGCTTTGAAATGCACTTATATAAAGTGCCAGACAAACTGAATGTGCATTCCACATGGAGGGAATTTAGGAACTTTGTACTTACATTGAATTATAAAATGTAATGGGGTCTTATGCCATCAAAACATGGATCCTTATGATTTTTAACGCATGCGCGTGTTCCTTGGAGCACACCCTTTCTCAGTTTCTTGTACATCTCTATATTCCTTGTGCACTAACGATTCCAGTTGGTTTGCTTATTGCTCTTAGCATTAAGGGGAAACTTTGATGTGTTCTGCTAATACTTCTTTCAATTAAGCAATGAAGGAATCTTATTTTTGAGAGGCCTCGTGAACCTCTTATCTTGATCTCTCATATGGGGGATTATTTTAGTGGATCACATTCTAGGATTCTAGTACTCCTAATCATAGTACTATCTATATTCTTAACTTCACAAATTTTGATTGACTTCGTGTATATTGGTTGAGTAGTGTGCATATGTTCACTCATGTGTTTTTTTGTATCTCTCATCTTGATCTACATTTTTTGGAGATTCATTGATTCCAGTAGGCACCAATTCATCATCGATAGAGTTTATAGATTCTACATGCTTCAATATTTTTTCATGATCATGTTCCTATCATCAAGGGACATCTTTTTAGAAGGTCTTAGATCCCTCTAACTCTTTTTTTTGGAGAGTATTTTTGTTTCCACTGGGTTTTCTCCTTTCTCTACATTTATAAGAGATTGCATTATTATAAGTACTTAAAATTGTCCTGAATGATATTACACACTTAAATCTGGTCACTAGCATCATTTCATCCTAAAATTCATCTTCTTTTCACTTGCTTTATTAAATAAGCCTAGTTATTTAATTAAATGCATCATTTTCATCTATTAACAGATAACTAATTTTATTAGGTTAATTCACCCCCTTTCACATTCACCTTTCATCCTATTTAATTGAATGAAACAAATTATTTAATTTAAATGCCTTATGTCCTCTCATTTAATTGACTAATTCTAAATTATTTAATAAAATGTCATTTTGAACCCCTTTTTCATTAAATATACTAATTATTTAATGATAATCCTTATATTCCTCAACTTGCACAATTAAAATTTAGAACTTTAATTACTAATTACTAATTTTCATCACCCATCCACTTGCATAGGAATATTATTCTATTTGCCTCCAAAAATGGAATATTCTTTCTTAACAAACTCTCTAACAAAATTTCTAACAACTTTGAAAGTGTGTTTGTTTGAATCATTGTGAGCCTTTGATGGTTTTTCTGATCCATGTGATCTTTGATTCTCATCCATTGATGAGAATCCTTGAACCATGTCTTCACCCTTGATTCCATCTTGACCATTGATTGATCCTTTTCATCTTGACCCTTGATTCACCATTTTCTCCTATAAATACCTCACATTTTGGAGAGAAATGGGTCCAATTCCATCAAATAAAAGTCATGTTGCATGTTTGAATACTATCTTTATTCATCCTTGCATCCATTATCAAGCATTTTCATCTTTTTTATCCACCCATAGCATATTTTTATCAATTTTGGCTTAATCTTTCATCAATGGAGTTCAATTAGATGGTCGTATTGTCCAAGGGATTGGGAAAGGGTCATCATTCCACACCAATATGACACCAATCCCCCAATGGGATAAGGTTTGGAGTTCTAGATTAGGTTTATTTTATGTTTTCGTGTTTATTTTTTGATTAGTTTAATGGTTACTTGGTTTTTTGAAGATTTTGACATCTCATTGGGATTGTAGCTTAGGTAGTTAAATATGGCTTAAATTTGTATGTATTTGATGTATTTAGCTATTACTATGATTACGATCACAATTATAAATGAGTGCCTTACTAGGCGTTGTCAAGACTCATCTTTTCAGTGTTCAGCTTACTTCCTTAGTATCACTTAAGGGGAGGTGTTAGTGTGAAAAGAGGTATTATAAAACTAGTTAGCTATTAGCCTACTTAATAGATTCCTATTTACACTACACTTAAGCTCACTTAGACGACTTCTAGAGGTTTGTCTCACCTCATGTGGCTGAGACAAGTTTTCTCACTTTGTGACACCTCTTGTATGATCACTTGCCACTCACTAGTACACATCTCATGTGAGTTAACAAGTGTTCAATCTTTGAAGGGTTAGTCAGTCATTGTGTTTCACATGACTACCTTCATCCCCTTTCCTATTTAGTCAAGCTCCTATTATAATCAACCTTCAACTCTAATGTGAATTAGGATGATCATTGTGTGCAAGTGTATCTTTGTGGAAGCGCAAGGATTTTGTTGTCATGATCTTGGATGAAAATCCTAACACCATAAACCTAAGGAAATTTCGGTTGTAATGTGTTGTAGCCTATGATGATTTTATCCTCTATTTTGTTTTGTCATTTTTATAATATAATTTATGTTTAATTCAAAAAGAATATTCATACCTTCTTGTGACAAATTTGTGCGGTTGTGCATTGCTTGATTTCCCCTTCATCAATAACTTTTGCATGCACTGATATGAGTTTAGGTTTAAAATTTAATGGGTTTATGGTTCCTTCTATTACTAAATATTATGAGTTGACAAAATAGAAATGATTTTAAATTGCCCACTATGTTAAAGGACATGTTGTGATTGATTATTATCATGAGAGATCACAATCTAATATCATTCAGATGAGAGCATCTTAGTTCCATTATTAACCTTCATAATAATTTTGGGCATACTATATGCTTCCTTATTATCTTTGATATCATTGGTTCATTGCTCTTCAATTACGTTGTCTAAAAGATTGATTGAGGAGAAAATTATTCTTTCTTATGAAGTTGTCAAATGATGTTTGTAGACAAGGTGAGTAGATTCAAGTTATTAGATATTAGTAAGATTCTAAATATGATTGAGTTTTAATTTTGCACAATTATTTTACTTCTAAGAGAGTAGATATGAATTGGATTGGAGTAAAATTAATGAGGCTTTAGATAGAAAAAAACCCTAATTTTCAACACAATGATAATTCAATTCCACACATTTTAATACAATATCCTACCATTCAAAATCTAACTAATATTCTTTTTAATTTATGTAAATTCTATATTCTATTTGTTTGAGGGAGTGGGTCCTATATGCTCTTTTAATTGTCAAAATTTTAATCTTCATAGCGCTCGCCAGCTCACTTCCAATATTTTATCATTTATATCGTAGTTTTGTGAAACTCATTACAAAAGAGCATAATACATAGTAAGCTACGTTGCCAACAATAATTTAAACGGATTCGGAACATTATTTTCCCACATGATTCGCAAGTGGCAAATTCGCAATAAGACGGCAGTATTCTAAAACTATATATTGTCACATTCATTTAATGCATAACTATATCCAAGTAAGCATATTTTCTAATTGGGTTTCCTGCAGTTCTTTCTGACTTCTCCGTTGGTACCAGTGAGGGGGCTTAAGTTTCCCATATTCACCATGGCCGCTACAAAATCACTAAAGAAGGTATTTTGATTGTTAGAATAGGTGGTTACCTGAGAATCGGCATACCCTCCATTGAACAGCTCGTGGTCAGAGTGAAGAAGTCCTTTCTGGTTTTTAAGATTTACATAGTATTTGTTATCAAACACCGTGGGAGTTTGGACATCTAAGGGCGACAAGTTATTGTCACCACCGTTGCTTGGGCACTTAGCCTTCACAGAATTGGCAAATGCACTGTTTATATTCGTTTCATTGTAGATGTGGCTTCTGAAAGAGGTGCACCGCACTTGACCAATTGTATGAGCACCTGAAAGTGATCAAAACAGTCACCTCTTTAGTTAACGCAAATGCAAATTTCGCCAGCATAAAATTGGGATTCAAGATATATAGCGTTAAATTACCCGAGAGGGCTATCATGTCCTTTGTGGAAAGACCCTGATTACAAAAAGAGGAGATAAGAGTGTTGAGGCTGGATGTGGGTGCAGGAATTTGGCTGTTTGCACCGCTCAAGCTTACAGTTCTCGAGTCTCTCCTGCCGAGCTGTACTGTCCATGATGGCCCTCCTAACTGCTCATGCCAAACAATATTATTTGTTATCGACAACAATATTGTTTCTCTCAAATCAATTCTGAAAAATAATGATTATTCCCATCAATTTCTCCCGCATTAACACTAACAGTAATATTATTTCAATCTAATCCCTCCCACGTTAATACTGGGGATTTATAATAGGTGGAAAAAATAAACATGGTAAAAGGGGAAATTAGCTACCTCGACCACTGAATCACGAGCAGCAATGGCCGAAATATCAGCACAAGAAACAATTCCGCTGCATGCTGCTTCCACTTGAGTCTTGATGTTGTCTATCACGTCGAATCCTCTAACTGAGTTTGCGTTGGGCCTCGCAGTCTTTTCTCCCGTAATGCTTGACGAGTCGTCCAACAGAATCGACCCATCGCAACCCTATAAATTAAAACAACAATTTCAGATAAAAACGTTATGCTGAGACAACAAACTGAAAACCCAAGAGACCAGATAACCTAAAAGAAAAAGGATAAACCCACGTTAACGAAACAGTCGTGAAAGTGAAGGCGGAGCAATGATGCACCCATTCGTTTTTCCTTGGCAACCGCTTGTTTTACCGCAGCTTTGACTATCGACAGTGCCTTGGGACACGTCTTATCGTAGAACGTCGAACTGAGCTGCCCATTAGAAGGACTCGAGCTGCCATCAAACTGTTCTAACGAAACATTGAAGTGTGGTGCACAGCACGGTCTTGGGTCCTTCCCATGACCACCGCAGTTCGCACAGTCTTTACTATTGGGTATTGGGTCATTACCTGTAAACAGAAACAGGTAATATATTTTTTAAAACTTTTTCTATTATTTTAAATTAAAGATATGAAGAGTTTGTTCACTCGCCCCCTCGGATACATTCTTCTCATTTCTCTCTGCAAATTGTGGTCAAAGAGAAGTTGAGTTTCTGAGATGGAATGACCAACTGAAATTTTAAAGGTAACATTTTTCACACTTAATTCTCTAGAGAACAACTTCAGTAATTATTAGAACGAAAAAAATATCTAAATCAAAGATATGGATACACCAATCAATTGGGCTTTCGAAAATTCGTTCAAACTTCCCCACTGCTACCTGTGAGAGGAATTATGTTTCCCATAATCACCATGGCAGCTGCAAAATCAGTGAAGAAGGTGTTTTGGTTGCTAGCATAGGTAGTAACCTGAGAATCAGCAGATCCTCCATTAAAAGGCTCTTGGCCAGAATGGAGAAGTCCTTGCCGGCTCATCAGATTCATAAAGCAATCGCTGTCAAAGGTAGTGGGAGTTTGTAAATCTAAGGGCGACAAATTGTTGTCTCCAACAGTGAAAGGGCAGTTAGCCTGGACAGAACTAGCGAATGTGCTCTTGATGTTGGTTCCATTGTAGATGTGCATTCTGAAGGAACTACACCGCACTTGACCAATTGTATGAACACCTAAACGTCGTTAAACACTCAATGCCATTAAACATAAGTAAACGTTTAGATCAGAATTCGGACCCTTACATGCAATGTTAAAAATTACCTGAAAGG
Source organism: Sequoia sempervirens (assembly GCA_007258455.2). NCBI lineage: Eukaryota > Viridiplantae > Streptophyta > Pinopsida > Cupressales > Cupressaceae > Sequoia > Sequoia sempervirens. The sequence continues at coordinate 39,473 of VDFB02301111.1, forward strand.
GAAATCAGACAAGCAGATAAGTTGATGTTGGTTTCATTGTAGGTTGCTTGTTGCACCGCCGCTTGAACTGTAGACGACACGTTCGGACACGTACTGTCATAAAACGTCGAATTGAGCTGCCCCGTCACTTTACTGAAACCCAACAAAATCAACGGAATCCATGCAATGGTATTAATCGCCGTCGTCATTGCTTCCTCTGCACTTCAATACATAAACCGCACAAATTCAATTTCTATTTCGACGATGAAGAGATTGGTGGATGCCTTGGCTTGTTATAGGCGCTGAAGAGGTTAACACTTTATTGGACTAATTCCTCACGGCATGCACAAGACTCGAGATGTGGCGGCCCACATGTCCGTGCCTATCTTATTTTAAAGACTTACAGATCTGGCAGCCCACACGTCCGTGCCCGGGTTATTTTCAAGACTGTTTCATGATTCGAAACAAAAAAATTGTTTTTAATTTTTCCGCTAAACTGACACAATAACCGACATTCCCCTTTTTAACATATTAAAAATGAAGAGAGTATCTTATCGTAATAAAGATTCTAAAACCTAGAAAAACAAATAAAAAATGTTACGGGGTTTTATAAATTGCTGACTTATTTAATATGGTCAAAGATTATATTAGATATAGCCAGCTCTTGACGTAATTTCTGTTGTTTTCAGTGCCGTGTTTTAATTAATTCTTCATTCCAATAATAATAATAAAATATGGGCATACTTTATTATAGTGAATTAGAATGGTTTGACAAAAAAATATCCACATGTAGCGGCCCACACGTACCCAACGCACAATGCCTGGGTTATTCGTCCACAACACAGAGCCTGGTTATTTTCGAAGTAATTGTCGGGACAGTGCGTTATTTTCGAGACCGTTTCATGCTTTGAGCAAATAAAAAATCGTTCAGACAGTGCGTTATTTTCAAGACCGTTTCATGATTTGAGCAAACAAAAACAATCGTTCGGACAGTGCGTTATTTTCAAGACCGTTTCATGATTTGAGCCAAAAAAAAATTCAATTTTTTAACTTCGCCGCTAAACTGACACAACCACCAACATGTCTCATGGTAATAGAGTTTCTAAAAGCTGGAAAAACAAATAAAAAATGTTAGTGGGTTTCCATTGATGCTGACGGACCTGACTTCCTACCTTATTATAGTGAATTAAAATGTTATAGGAGACAAGAATTGAGTAAAAGATTATTTAATTTGGCCTGCCACCTGTTGATAACTGATGCTAAACAGTCAGTTGTTTCTCAGTTCTACCGACTTTGAAACATGCACAATTTCTAGTTTCAGTATTGTAATAGTTTTGCATGCTGCATATTTAATCAGTCAGTTAAGGCAATTAGTTTCATATTTGACAACTGTTAATAACTTGGCTTTCACTGCCAAATTAGACGCATAGAGTAGTGCATGTATTTTGCATGGATAGATCTTTTAGTTGTAGTTGAGTTCTTCAAGCTGTTTATAGACACTGCATTCTACGCAGTAGTGTAATTATTTTTATATAAGCATCAATAAAGATACAATTCAATAGTTTGCAAAATACAGAACTGTGCATTATTTGTATGCTTTGTTAATTGTTCTGGTTTCTTTTTCTGCTGTTATCTTTTATAACCTTCTGATCAGGAATAAGGCTCTGTTTTAGATTCTACACCACCTACAGCCAATCTCGTATTTCCATAGGAGCCTTCAGAGAACAGAAGGAGCATTGCACAGCAACTGACTTGTATCATCATCAAAGTTATTATCCGGACAGTGCGTTATTTTCAAGACTGTTTCATGATTTGAGAAAGAAAAAAATCGTTCGGACAGTGCGTTATTCTCAAGACCGTTTCATGGTTTAAGCAAAAAATTGCTGGATTGGACATCTTCACAGGGGTTGCAGCTGATACTTCCAAGGCTATTTGATTTCAGATTTTATGCTGGGCTTTTTGCTTACATTTTGGTTTCTTGATATTGCTGTAGCTACCTACTGCTGCAGCAGTTTGTATGTATTAGGCTATGTATCTCTGTAACAACTATTTGCTTCTACAATTAAAAAAAATATATGATTATTTAATTTATTCTATAATTTAATTATTGGGTTATTTTCAAAGTTATTGGACTAATTTCAAATGTGGCGGTCCACACGTCCCAACGCACAATGCTTGGGTTTAAATTTGGTTTTTATTTTTTACATTAAATTTATTCAAAAAAATTACTGAATTTATAATAATATTTAATTTGTTACTAGTGAGTTTATCTTTCAATAATATTTAACTTGTTAATAGTGAGTTTATCTGTTAATATTGCTTGTAATTATATTTTTATGTACATAATTTATTAATATTTTAATTCTAATAAATAGCTTAATAAATTTATTATTTATTATTAATTTTTTTAAATTATTTTTTATTAATATTTGGATTTTGGTATATTTTAATTTTACATATAGTTTATTCTATTTTAATGTTTTATTTAGATTTAAATTTGAAAAAAAGCGCCACAAATAAAACAATAAATGGAATGAGATGCATGGAAATTAAAAAATTAACTTTTTCAATTAAATGGTGGACATATTAAATAATTAAAAAATGTCAATAAATGAGTAATTAAAAAAATGTCAACAAATAAAACAATAAAATGATATATAAATTTAAAAGACATTTGGATCTATACATCACTTCACAAATTAATGTAGCAAATAACAAGGAAGTAAATTAATAGAATAAAAAATATAAGAAATACAAATCAAAGAAAAAAAATTCAAGTTATTTTTACATTTTTTTTCTAGAACAATTGTCAAATAAATCAAAACCATAAAAATCCAAATCATTTTAACATTTTTTTTCCATAACAAATCGTAATTAATTATTTTGAAAAGTGCAAGAAATATATAAGAAATAAATCAAAGTTAAAAAATCCAAATTACTATATTGTAATTTATCTTTAAATATATTTTTTTATTTAGTTTTTTAAATTAAATTTAATAAATGATTAGATTTGTCTTTATATATTTATTTTCTTTCAAATATAAAAGGGATTTCACTTTTCATATATTTACTTTCTTTGGTTTCACTTTCCATATATTGACTTTCTTACAAATAGCAAAAACTTAGTTTTTTGGGGCTTTCACTTTTATACAAATTAAAAATAATTAAGCACATCTAATAAATACGTCATAAAATTTAGGGTTTATAAAATTGTTTCATTACTTTTATTTTTGTAATAATTTTTAAATTCTAAAATTAAATTAATTATTTTTAATTTATAATGATTTAATTATTCTATAGTCATATAATTTTTTATGATAATAATATATTAAGAACAATTAATAATAATAATAATAATAATAATATATCAATAGTTATTAAAATTGAATATTATTGATGATCAACATATAATATATTTACTTCTAATAATTTATATTATATTATGTATTATTAATGTATATTGAATTGAGAAAGTAGTCATTATTTTCTATGATAAATTTTTGTTTGATAAATATATTAAATCTCAAACCCATTTTAGAATTGATTACAAATGTTGTTGATAGTTTAATTTAAAATGTGACAAATATATTTTAATATATTTTATAGGATGTCTCATGCAAAGTTACATTTTGAAAATGAAGAGCAATGAAGAGAATATAGAAAACAATATGCTCAAAATTATATGAGACAACAACACAAACAAATGGTTGATGCACAAAAATAGGAAGAAAGATGTCTTCAAAATGAAGTGAAACAAATAGAACAACAAAGAGAATATAATTGAAATTATATGAGGCAATGACATGAACAAATGAGTGGTGCACAAAGAGAGGATGAAAGAAATCATCGTAACCAAAGTGGTAGAGAAAGACATGTTAAATGGAAAGCAAATATAATAGTGGAAGGGATTTTAGAAGAAATGAGCCAACATGTTGATGATATATTTCAACACATAGTGCAAAAGCATTCATGAAGAACAATATATATTGAGAAGAAAACATTGTCAATCTCATGGGAATGCTAAGGTTAATTATGAAGGGATGAATTTTATTACAATAGACCATGTGTTAGAAACACTAAATAATAGATTGCAAGCTACAATGTGTTGACAATCAAAATCATTTTAATAATAATAGACATGTTGAGATTGATTTGAGGACTTTACAAATGATATTCTAAAAAGGACTAGATAAAATTTCTACACCAAGTATTTGCTATATTTGTGAAGAAAGTTATATAGCAATGAAGGTTGCATGGGTACCTGAAGGCCCTATTTTTAATAGATGTCGACACAAGAAACATGAACATTAATTTTCTACAACAAACAACATGGATCTTGGACCACAAGCATTAAAACTTATAAAATTAACAAAAAAATGAGGAAATGTTGATACCACACATCAGCCCAATTCTTCAAGTCACACATGCAACTAATTGATGATGTTATACCTAATGATCATAATACAATTGAACATGAGTGGGAGATCATCTCAAGACTACACCATGGACAAATTGTGGATGTAACAAAGATACATATGTTGGGTAGAAGAGATGTTGATAGACAAAATGTATGGATGACTGAATATCAAGGAGAACATTATCTGAATAAAGCAGTAAAGCTTATCAGTACCATAAAAGAGAATGGATTATTATTACCACAAGATATGATGTCAAGTATCTCTTATGAAAACTTAGGTACTAACAAAAATGAGCACTTAATATTACTATGTCACATTATTACCAAGATGTAAACGTCATGCTATTATGCATGATAATTCAAAGAACAACTAGAATAGGTTAAATCATATCTAATTCATGCAATTCATCAAGCTCTTCAAGATGCATCAACACCACAATGCTCTCCCCTATTATTACTGGCACCAACTGGAGTTGCAAATTTTAACATTAAGAAGACCAATTGCTCATAGCATAGCAACTAAGGAAGGTATCATTAATCCAAAAAGAGGTCAAAATGATGAATTATATGTTGAATTTTTAATTGTGAAGGATGAATGAGTCATGTTAACATCTAATCTATGTATAGAAGTAGGCCTTGTAAATGGATCTTTAGGATACATTTGAAATATCATATATAAACTTGGAAGTTCCCCACCAGATCTACCAACATATGTCATTGTTAAATTTGATAATTAATCAGGAATTCCATTTGAAGATGCAACTCCAAATATAATTCAAATTGTACTGATACATAGGGGACACACATGTCAATTGCCATTATAATTAGCTTAGGCACTAACAATCCACAAATTACAAGGATTGACTCTTTCCAAGGCAACAATTGATATAGGACTAAAAGAAAGAACATGATTAACATCTGTTTCTATTTCACGTGTTAAATCCTTGGATGGACTCAAAATCTCACCACCATTTTCATACAATCGTTATAAAAAAATGAAAATATGGAAGCAACTCACCAAAAGGAGAGTTGATGAAGAAAGACTCAAATCTTTAGAAGCATAATAAGCTTATGTAATGTATACACTATTGGATATCATTCTTCTATTAAACTCTATTGATATAGCATGAAGATTATAGTTTTGGTTAAATGTGTAATGTCTCATTCAATATTTGTAAAGGATAAAACACTTTTTTAAAACACAATAAAAACATGCTAAAGTAATATTGGGTGATCCCACAAAGCTAGTTTACAATTTCTGGGAGATTCTAATTTTTGTTGAAATCACATATTTTTAGAAAATATAATGATTTAAGCCTTTAAAAGTTTCATTTAAAGCATTCCAATTGAAGAGGGTTTGATCAAACTACATTAGATTAAACCCCCTTGGATAGAACCTCGCTAGTTTTAAACCATACCTACAATGGAGTCTCCTTTACACCTATCAAAATGCTGATAAAAAACAACTTTTGATTTACCTTTTGGGAGATTAAATGAATTCATTTAAAATTTATTTTTTGTAAGTATTTATTCTTTATTATAATCTTCCAAAAAAGTATAATTTTAAATGAATTTAATTTAATTATTATATTTATATTTTGTTTCTTGTGAATGTAGGTTTTTCACCGAAAATCAAACTCTTTGTTCTACACATGTGGAAAAATAGAAGATTGTAAGAAAAAAAATGAAAATATGAGTGCACCAGATATTGAAGTTGTTGATCCAACAAAAATAAATAAATAAATTTCATTATATACAAAAGGAGTTACGTGTTATACGGTCATGGTATGTCTAAATTGTAATTGGTTTGACTTTGAAACTTGATTAAAGAAAAAATATTCAATGAAAAACTATCTAACAAAGTGGAAGCACTAGATATTGGAGTTGCAAATCTAAATTCGAAAGAATTAGAATTATATCCTTCATGGAAAAAAATTTATCTGTTATACAATGAGAATCACTTTTTAAAAATGTTGTTTTCTGAAGAAAAAAAAATAGTTTTCAAGGGAGATGGAAAAAGAAGTGCAATCTGATTCCAAAAGTTTTGAAAAAAAAATATTTAGAATCTACAGACAAAATGTCATGAAACTGTAGTTTGCATCATCTTAAAATTCCTCACGGTTTACCCGCTATAGGTGCCTGACAATGAATGTTTAGTTAAAAAAAATTATTTCAATGTCCAATTTAGCCAAAAATTATAAACCACTATTGTGGGATCACCCTATTTCACATACCGCACTACGGATGTTACTAGCTTAGGTATTTTAAATACATCTATCTAAAATATGCTAAGAGATATTAGTCTCGAGGTGCCTATCTATTCTTGAAAACAATTAAACTATAGGCACCTTGAGACAGATATCTCTCAGAGTATTTTAAATAGATGTATTTAAGATATCTAAGCTAGTATACCAATAGTGGCATGGTGTGATGGTTAATTTTTTGTGTTGTTCTTTCCAATTACAACCCCATTTGGGTGTAATTGTTGAGTGTTTATGTTGGGGATGAGGTTCCTTGTTTTTAACCTCACCGGTTCATAGCTTCAGATCAAAATCATTTACCCCTCTTAATAAAAATAAATAATTATTTGTCTTATTAAATTTTAATTATTGTAGAATAATTACATGTTGAAATTTTATTTTCATTTATATTATAAATTAAAATCTAAATTAAAATGTATATATATATAAATATATAGAGAGAGAGAGAGGGAGAGGGAGAGAGGGAGAGATAGAGTAACTTTTTATTAGTCATTTATTGCCAACAAGCTAAGGATGGAACCTATCCTTAGGGAGCTATTCTTAGGGTAGCATGTCATTTGATTAAAATTATGATAATTCACCATTACGACCTCTTTAATGTACCCATTTAACTCTTAGGGAGGAAAATAGATGGAGAGAGAAGGAGAGGAAAGAGAGAGGAAGAGGGAAGGGAGATGGAGATACACATAAGAAATAGAGATGCAAAGGAAGGAAAAAGAGAAAGTAAGAGACATGTATAGAGAGAGACATAGGTATAGATAGGGATATATATAGAGAGAGATGGGAACAAAAGAGAGATCTTTATCTGTCTCCCTCTTTATCTCTATGTTTCTCATTAGCTTTCAATCTCTATTTGTTCCTCTCTCTCCCCTATTTCTCTCTATATTTGTCTTCCCTTCTATTTTCCTCTATTTTTCTCTCTTTTCCTCTCTATTTCCCTCTCCCTATCTCTCTCTTACTCTTTTTTCTATCCCTGTTTATCTCCCTCTCTACCTCTATATATAACTTCTCATCTATATATTTATAACCCTCCATCTCTCCCTCTCTCATTTTCTCTCTTTCTCTCTCCCTATTTCTATCTCTACTTATCCCTCTCTCCTTCCACATGTCCCTCTCTATTCCTTTATATATATTTATCTCTATCCCCATCCCCATCTCCATCTCTTTCTCTATCTTCTTGTCCATCTTGTTGAAATTTCATGCCATAGTTTGATGACCCATCATTGATAACCAATCTGAGATATCCTACATGGGCCATCTTGGATGAATTCTTCTTGAAGTGTTCCTAAAATTGGCTAAGTCCTATATTTTCAGTCTTTCAAGTTTTCTGTTACATCTCTATTTGCATTCCTTCTTCATCACTCCTACTCCTCTTCCTTCTATTTTCCCCCAAGTGTTTTGGGTTTTGGCCTTAAGCCTTACCCTTTAACCCTTACTGCTTTGCTTTGGTAAGCCTTAATCTGGATACCTGTTGGAAAAATAAACAAGAACATCTCATTTTGTTGTTTTTTATTGTCATTGATGTCACCATGATATGGGTATGTGCAAGATCATGATGGGTCAAAAAGTGGCGATATGATGGGTATGTGTAGGGTATGTGGCTGACAACTTTTTTTTACCAAAAATTGATGAAACGAAAAGGGTTTTTAAAGGAGATTCTTAGCTTTCCATCAAAATAAATTATGCTTTACTTTGAATTTAATAAATAATTATTATTTATTTTCTATTTGAATTACGACTAAAGTCCTGATTGATAGGTTTATTGAAAAAAAATTATAGCTTTAAAATGGTATCACATTTTTTGAATCCAAAACATGTGTCACATTCTATGTTTTGCATACTATAGGATTAAAAAAATATATATGAATTTCATGAATTTTTGACCAAGTTCCTTGAATCATGCCTCTTCAAAATCTTATAGGGACTAAACTTATTCATCTTCAATTTGTTATAGGTTCCCATTGGAAACCTTTCTTTCCTCAAGTGGACCATCACTTCATCATCAATTTGAAACTCCTTATTCCTCCTCTTTTGATCTGCCTTAAATCCTTATACTACATATATTCATCTTGTTAATATGTTCTCTTACCTTCTAATGTATATTCTTGATGTGCTTTGAAAAGTCTTTGGATTCGGCACTTTCCTTCTTCTATTGCTCCATCTTTCTCAGTTTTGGAGTGGTCCTAGGACTGCCTCCATACATAATTTGGAATTTGGTGATCTTCTCATGATCCGATTGACAAAATTGTTATAAGAAAATTCTTATTGGGGTAAGATCAGGTCCCATCCCTTGGGTTTATCTCCTACCAAGCATCTTAGTAGGTTGGCCAAACTTCTGTTCACAACCTCAATTTTCCCATCTGTTTGTGGATGGTGTGCAAAACTGAACTTCAACTCTATTTTCAACTTCTTCCACAAGGTCCTCCAAAAGTATCTAAAAAATTTGGTGCCACAATCTAAGACTATACTCTTTGGTAGACCATGTAGCCTCACCACCTCTCTGAAGAATAAATCAACAATGTGGACTGCATCATGGGTCTTCTGGAATGGGTTGAAATGTGTCATCTTCTAAAACCTGTCAACTACCACAAATACTAAATCATTCCCCCTCTATGTCCTTGGAAAAACAAGAACAAAGTCTGTACTTATATCCTCCCATGGCCTCTTTGATACAGGTAAGGGCTGATACAACCCTATATTCTGGGTCACTCCTTTATCCATCTGACATACCCTACAACTCTGCACAAAATTTTTCACATCCTGTGATAACTGAGGCTAATAATAATGCTCATTAATAATGGAAATGGTCTTATCTCGACCAAAATGTCCTGCCATTCCTCCATTGTGCTTCTCCTTTATCAAGTTCTCCCTCATGAAACTCCTTAGAATACACAATTGACTTCCCTTAAACAACATGTCATCCTAGATTATGAAATCCAGCCACTTTGTCCTGTCAACTGTAATAGGCTCCCCACAAGCTTTCTAAGCCTCTACAAAATTAGAATCTCCAGGATACAATGTCTTGAGTTCCTTGAACCCAACCACTTCAATTTGCATCTCTGTCAATAATGTCTACCTCCTACTTAAGGAATCTACAACCCTATTCGACCTCCCACTCCTATGCTTTAAAACAAAGTTATAACTTTGCAAAAATTCTACCCATTTCATATGCCTCTAATTTAATTTTTCCTGACTATTCAGGTACTATAATGCTTGATGATTAGTATATAGAACAAATTCCTTTAGCAATAGATAATGTCTCCAATTCTTTAATGCTTGAACTATTGCATAAAATCCTTGATCATATATAGAGTACTTTCTCTTTACATCATTTAACTTTTCACTAAAATAGGCAATGGGATTACCTTCTTGGCTTAACACTGCTCCAATGGCACAACACTGGCATCACAATCCACCTAAAACACCTTATTGAAATCTGAGAGGGCTAGAATAGGTTGTTCTATCACCTTCTACTTCAACAGATCAAAACTTTTCACTACCCTTGTGCTCCATTTGAACTCCTTTCTATCCCCTCTCATTGTTTCAGGGTGATCCCACAATAGTGGTTTACAATTTTTGGCCAAACTGGACACTGAAAGTTAATTTTTTTAACTAAATCTTCACTTTCGGGCACCTATAGTAGTTAAACAATGAGGAATTTGAAGATGATGTAAACTAGAGTTTTGTAAACTATGGTTAGGGTGGTCAGACAGACACCTATTTCTTATTTTTTCCCTAAAATTTAAGTACTACTACATTGAAATTTCAAATTTTCACCAAGTAGATTTTTTTTTTTAAACAAAGCTAGTAGTTTAGAAACTAAATTCAATTTTTCTACAGATTCTATTTATACATATTTTTGAAATAATATAGATAAACTATTCATTTTTTTACGTCAAGTTGCCTAACTCTGATTTTTCTAAATTTTTTGCCACTTAAGGGCTTATTTTTTCCATGATGATCCTGCACATACCTATACACATCCTCCAATATCCATCCTTCTTCAGTGCTAGTACTGCGGGTACTGCATATGGAATCAAACTCTCTTGAATCAAACCCTTTCTCAAAAACTCATGAACTTGTCTTTTCAATTCATAATTTTTTGTAGGAGTCATTTTGTAAGCTGCCTTATTTGGTAAACTAGCTCTAGGGATCAAGTCAATCTGATGACTGATCTTCCTCACTAGTGGTAAACCCTTAGGTACATTATCAAAAATAATATCCTAAAACTCATTCAATAATCCAAAAACTTCTACTAGAACCTTCTCACTATCCTCCTTATCCATTCTAGGAATGAATTCATAACATATACGCTCATGCTTCATGCCTTCCAAAAATTTCCTTCCATCAACATAATAAACTCTAGCACTACTACATACCTTTTCTTCAGCCTCCTTTAGTTGTTTCAACTTATGGAAAATTCCATCCTTCATCAGAAAATAAGTGTTTGCATGGCCATCATGTATAGCTCATATGTTGTACTACCATAGTCTCCCCAACAAAATGTGAAATTCATACCATGGGGATGATATCAGAGAGTACCTCATCATGACAACTTTCGATCTTGAACTTCACTAGGCACTACTCATTGAACAAAACTTTGTGGTCTTTCTACAACCAGGTAATTAGATACAGATGTGGATGCCTTTCCCTCTTCAACTTCAACTTCATAACCATCTCTTCTGACACCAGATTATCGGTGCTCCCACTGTCAATAATGACATCACAACATTTTCCTTCACACTTGCACCTTGTGTGGAATAGATTCTTCCTCTATTCTAGCTTCTTCTCTTTAGTCACTAGGGATCTTCTAACTACTAGGGATTCTCCCCTTTCAGCATCACCTAAATGCTCAGATTGAGCCTCCTCATCTATGTGCACAACCCTTCCATGACCTTCTGACCTTTTGTGTGTCCTTCCTTGGTGTTGTGGGCATTCATAGGCTCAATGCCCTTCTTCACCACACTAGAAACAACTTCCTCTAAAACCACCTCTTCTGGGTCCTTGTCCAGATCTTCCTCGCCCTCTACCTCTTTGATCGTCGTTGTTTTGATATGAGGGTGGTAGAAGTCATCATACTTCTAGCTTCGGCTAGTACCCACATCTTCATTTTTCTTCTCATCCTCATTTCAACTTCCAAAAGTTCTTCCACTACCCCTTCCATTTTGACATCCTTGTCCCTTTTTCTTGCTATCAAATCCTTTATTCAACTTCTCTTCAACTCTCAGAGAAAACTAGCAAGCACCCTCAATGGTGGTCATTCTAACCAGGCTTAGCTCCTCTTGAATGCTCGGTCGTAACCCATTAAGATAACGAGCTACCTTACCTTTGTTGGCCTCTGCATGGCCCATTCTGATGATCATCTTGTAAAAATATTCTATGTATTCTTTCACAAATTTTTTTCCTTGCTCCAACCCTTGCAATTTCTTTAGCAGATCTAACTTGTAGTCCACTTGTGTGAATTGTTTCTTCAGTTTATGCACCATGCAATCCCAATTGATGATCTTTCCTTTTCTTGTTCAATTTCTCTCCAATTGGACGTATTTCCACCATATATTTGTGTGGCCCTTTAGCTTCATTTTTGCAAAATTAACCTGATTTGGGTTCTCTACTTCATACTTGAAATACTCTTCTAGCTCTTTGATCTAGTTGATCAACTCTTTCGAGTTCAAACTTACACAATAACTAGGAACTTCTACTCTAGATCTTTTTCTGATCTTTGAAATGGCCCATATCAGCTGCATTTGATCTTGATCAATCACTTCTTCTTCCTCTTCTACATCTGAATCTTTGACCTCTTCTTTATCCTCACTTTCTTCTTTCCTTTTCAAGTTTAACCCTCTCCTCATTTTTTCTTGCAATGCATCAATTTGTCTCTAGAGGGCTCTGAAACCCTTGGCCACCAATGGATCTCTTCCACCAGCATTTCTGCCACCACTGACACCACCATGCCTACTAGGCATCACTCTTGGAGGCATTTTTAATATCTTAGACCCATAACCATGGTCCTCGTGTGAATTGCCTCATGATCAGTGATTTGTCCACATGCTCAAGAAAACCCACTCTGATACCACCTGACGAGGGTGCTAACACAAGACATAGAAAATAACACACACAACTAGAGAATATTATTATTATTATTCTAAATATGAAAATCTTACATGTAGAGGATCTAAAATCCTCAAGTTCTACAATACATGCAAGTTATAGAAACTACAAAAATTCCCCTTTCCATAGTATGTGATTTTTTCCCCAAAACACTACCAAAAATTAGAAAACCTGCCCATAAATAGCTCTTTCAGTAGTGGATCCAAAACAACATTTGAATTATGAGTTTTGGTGCTTTGGCACTGAAAATTACAATTTCAAATTTCAATTTTAAAACTACATTCGAAAATTAGCATATTTTTTAAAATGCACCAACTTACAAGAGCCATAACTTTTGATTTGGGACTCTGTTTGATGAATTTGTTTGAACTACATTGGAAATATCTCGAAGTGAAGAACGTGCCAAGAACTTGTTCTTCTGGTTTCGGAAATTTTCATGCCTATACGGGACCGTTTAGTGCCTCAAACTAGACTCAAAATATTTTTCAAGGCAAAAAGGAGAAACTAAAACTTGAATAAATTTCAAACCGAGAATGATCTTGATCTAATTCTTTCACCAAAGTGCTTATTTTCCACTTGAAGCTTCCCATAAATTTATGCCTCTTCACACCTTCAATTTCAAAACTTCTAAAAATAGAAATTGAGCAGAAAAAGAAATGCAATTTTGAAAGTTGGGAACTCTTATTCGACAAAAAGGGTATCTAGAAATGCAAAAACATCTACAAAAAGATAAAAAAGGAAACATAAAGGAAAAAATATTTTTGGGTGATGCAGGATTTCCCTTACACCACTAGATGCTCCTATATCATTTTTTTCTGGTATTCTAGTCCAGTATCTGAACCGGTATAATGCTTACATTCTCCGGTATTTTAGTATACCGTCCAGTATTTTGGTCTACAATTGTTTGCTGGTAATTATTGTTGCTTGCAATTTTGGGAAATGATTCATGGATTATGGAATCATGTAGATTCAAGATCTCAACTACTCAGATGCTCATATTGTGTATCGAGATTACTCTATTTTGCTATTAGGTCTATTGTTGGCCAACTTAATGAATAAGTTGTGTAATGGTGAATTAATTTTGATTATGTGGATATATGTGTGACCTATCTTAGGTCCATGCTAACTTGATGTAGCGTGTTGTGTAGTTTTTGTGAAAGCTTGAAGCCAACAATTGGTATTTTTGGTAAATAAGAAGTTCATTTAATTAGGCCGACCTAATTGATGCTTGTGGAGATATCATATATATATATATATATATTATAGATAGTTTTTGAAGTTTGTGTATGTGATGAGTGTGTATTGAATGTGAATGTGATGAAGTGTGTCAAGTCAATTTACTGAGCTTCATTGGAACTGAATCTGCACTCACTAGGTGTACTTTATTAGTTAATTTCTAGTTGTAAGCCTTTTTGTCATTATAATTTTGTAGGCAATGAGCCTTTGTATTTGGATAGTGAGTCCTAGTAGTGAGCCACTGATTTTGGAATATCTTATAACAAATTATACTATATTGTGAGTTAGCACTCACCGTGGTTTTTCCTATTTTGGGTTTTCCACGTAAAAATCCTAGTTTTCATGTGTTCTATGATTTAATGTCTTTTTAATGATTTTACTTATCTGTGTTATTGTATGCACTGGAATAATTGGATGGTATCTAATTAGAAATTTAAAGAAGATACTAATTCACCACCCCTCTTTGTATCTTGGATATTCAACAATTGGTATCAGAGCTTAGTTCCTCTGGAAAAGTCTAACAGCTAGAGGCAGATCTTGAAGATGGAAGAAATGAATGATAAAGGAGAAATTTGGACTACTCTTAAGGATCTTGACAAAGTTGAAAGAGAAAACAAAGATCTGAAAGAGAACCTTGAAGATGCAAATGAATATGTCTAGAAATTAAAAGAGAAATTGAAAAAGTTCAAAGATAGGCATAAGGAAGTAACTGATCAGTTGAAGAAGGCTAATGAAGAAATTACTAGTTTGAAAGTGCAAGTAGAAGAGAAGAAAAGAATTGAAGAATGTCTGAACAAATTGGTACAAAGAAACTCTATGAGAACAATTTCAAATCTAGCTCAGACAAGCTTGGTGAATTGATTGCTAGACAAAAACCAAGTAAAGACAAAGGTGGTCTAGGAAATGATAGTGGTGAAGGTTCCAAGGCTATGAACAATCAAAAGACTCAAAATAAAGGAAAGCGGAAAGGAAATTCAAGGAACCTTGCTAAAAGACCCCCTATGAGATAGCCTTTAATGCACAAAGATATCCTTCTTTTAATGACACTTTTTTTTCATGCAACAAATTTGGTCACAGAGCAACATAATGTAGGAGTAGGATGAATCAGTTTCCTGGCTTTTTCGCTAGTCAATGTTTTTCTTGCAAAATAATTTGACATAGGGAAAGTGAATGCAAAACCTCAATGATGAATCTGTTAAATGGAGGAAGAGTGAATCAATCCTTTAATGGCTATTGTTACACTTGTAACAAGTATGGACATAAAGCTATTTAGTGCAAAGAAAGAGTCAGTGGAAGTCAATCTAATCAAAGAAATATTGTCTGCTATAATTGCAACAAACCAGGAGTTATCTCAAGAGTTTACAGAAGCAAGAAGGGTAAGGAGACCAATCCAGTAGAAAAGAATGAATCTGTGAAGAAGATTGACAAAGATGAGATTAATCAAGAAATGAATAATATTTAGAGGAAGAAAGAAGAGACAGAGATGACATATGCATCTGTACCCTCATCTAGTACAGACAATTTCTCTAGGAACTAGACCCTACAAGGTCTTAGGGGGAGCTTTAAAGGAAAATTACTTGAACCCCCGATGATTGGCTTGTCAGTCTTTGGCATGAAGATATGTTGTGAGAAATGATAAGATAGAGGTTATGCAAGTGGAATCGGAAGAAAATATGAAGGAATGATCTTTTGCAAAGTAGATTAGGTTGTTTTTGAGTAGAGAAGAAGAGTTTTTAGCAGCTTTTTGAAATCTGCCACATTTAATGTCAAATAGGGCATATTGTTGTTTTATAAAGAAAATGTGTAAGGAATTTTTATCATTTGTGCATCTAAAGCAATTGAAGATACTTTTGGAGCATTCTCAAGGATATTTGGAGTTCGAGCTGTGCAAACCCTAGTTTTGGTTCTTCGTGAAGAAAGAGGTATTTTAATTTTCTGTGTAGTTGTGGTTTGTGTTGTTTGAGTTGTTTGAATTTGAATTTGGGTAGAATGGGAACTCTTGTGGTTATTAAAGTGTTGGAGAGACCAAGACCCTCTTATAGGAAGTATTCCTCAAAAAAATTTGAAGATGACCCCATGGGCGCATTCTCATCAATCGGTCATGGATTTATGTTGACTGAGGACACAAGGATGTATATTCAAGTAAAGATTCAAGAATTCATTCACACAAAATTGATTGAAATTTGGAAAAATGAGCTTATTGGAGAGGATTTCTTGATAAAACCCAAATACTCGAACCTAGTTGCGAAGAAGTTAGACAAATGGAACAACATTCCCAACTTTTGCTATGATGATGGATTTGTGAAGCCAGTCTTCAGCAAAATTCATGATAAATTCCTATGTACTTATCAACCACCCCTAATAACTAAGGAGGCAATTAGGGTTGTTACCAACCTGTGGGATAAAGGTACAATACCTGTATTGAAAATTATGAAGAATGAGGTAGTAATGGCATAACTGCTTAGGTTGACTTTGTAAAAACTATATTGTTATTGAAATTTTTTCATCTATCAACATCTAGTTGTTACTTATGCAATGTGAAGTAATGATTTGAGTTTGAAAGATGTGCAATGCAATGTAATCAACAATATGAATATAAACTACATAATATTTAACCATTGTTTTTATGCTAAAGTACATTGATATTTAACCATTGCTCACTTGATTAAATTTTCAAAGAGTTCAATCATGCACATGAGAAAGAAACTAATTTTTGATTGTCAACTTCTATATATCAAATTATCCAATAATCAAGTGTATGTCCATATACAAAAATGGCATCAATGCCAACTCAAACAAAGTTTTACAATATGTGGCATATGCCATCTCGGTATCTATTCAAAATGTACATGCCAAAATGTCTATCTCATCCCAAACTACTGGTGGATCATCAAAATGGAGCCTCTTTGAAGCACTCGTTGGCTCTGAAGGTAGCTGGACAAGAAAAAGTCAAACCACAGTTGAGATTAGTTATACTATATGTGAACCCATTTCTAAACTTGCATAAATAAAATGAAGAAATCACATTTGTAGATCAAAATGCAAGGTTCGTACAAGAGTTCCCCATAAAATCCATCTGCATTGTTAGAAAACAAGGAAAATGATGATATAATTGAGCAAATACAAAAACAAATAACTATCCCTATTCTAAAACAAGACAAACACTTCATCTTATGGGGGGATTGGTGCTATTGTGGAAAATAGCCCTTTCCCAACCCCTTTAGATAAGCTAATGTGATGAAATTTCTTTGAGGATGGTATGATGGTGGGCAAAATCAGTTCTCAAGGAGAGTGACTTTGCAAGAGTGATTGTGGAGATGATTTGTGGAGTTGTGGAAAAATCCAGTTCTCAAATGAAGAGAGTGACTTTGCATTAGCTTTGTGGATGATTTGTTGAAGAATGATGCCTCTATTTAAAGATTTTTGTGATGAGAGATTGGCCAAATGGATGAATGTGGGACAAAGATCAAGCCAATAGGAAGAGGCCACTTGTCAAGTTGTGATAGGCTTGAGGATGTGCAAGATTTGGGAAATGTGCCCATGAGAGGGAGTTTCAAATTCAAATTTGTGCCATAAATTTTGAGAGGGGAACAAGAAAATGAGAAATAAATGCAATGTTGGAGGGACAAATCAACTTGTCATATTTTTCAAATTTGAGGGAATATTCCCCATAAATTCCATGTTGAGTGAAAATGATGATTTTAATAAATCAATAAATTGATTTATTTGTGCAAGTGGCATAATCTAGAGAATGAAAACGGTTAGGATTAGTATTTGATCATTGTTAGGTTACCTTAATGATGATTAGGTTAGTTTGACTTTCATGACATAAATATTTGATTTATTTAAATCAGAAAAGGATGAAATATGGATTTGGAGATTTAATTAAATAAAACTTTGTTTATTTAATTAAATGGATGATGCAAGATAAAGGTTGAATGATTTATGAGAGATGAAATGTTATTATTTGATTAAACCATTGGATTGACCTGTATGCATATTTTACGTGTCTACACTATATAATTTAAAATTGAATAATTAACATAAAAATAAATAAACATTGAATTATAATTGAACTCTAAAATTGAAATATTGATTACCTGAAATATACGTCTCTTCGAAGGGTCAGGAGTCATAGAATATACCCCTCTCAAAGAACTAACCAAACCAAATTTTGTAACATCAATCTATATATGTGAACAAAAACATGAAATTGATCCAAGTTAGCATAGTATTGTTGGTAATAAGAACATGTTTACCAAGCACAAAATAAAATAAACACATACCTCTTTAGGCTAATCTTTTTCTGTATCTCCTTTAGGTGTTTCGAGACCTCCTCCTTGAGGTGTTTCAACACCTCCTCCTTCAGGTGTTCGAATACCTACTCCTTCAGGTGTTGTGGCACTTATCAACAATGATGTATAGCTCACAACCGCTTGTACATAAA
>VDFB02301113.1:0-17651 GCA_007258455.2 Sequoia sempervirens
ATCAACTTGAGCCACCGCATCCCTCAACAAAATATTCACAGCTTTGCAGAAATAGTTAGGGAACCCGAAAGTTTCCAACATAGTTCTCAGGAAAGCCCACTCAATTCTGTCATAGGCTTTTTCAAAGTCTAACAACAACATTGCAGAGTTTTGATTAGAGTTCCTTGAACAGTTCATGGCCTCCCAGCTTGTAATCAAATTCTCTAAAATGTATCTCCCTTTAATGAACCCAGTCTGGGTACTATTAATGAAGCTTGGGAGGATATCCACCAACCTGAGAGCAAGAATTTTAGCGAAAATTTTATAAGACACATTCAACAGGGTTATGGGCCTCCAGTTTTTAACCAGGGTCTTGTCACCTCCTTTAGGAAGGAGCTTAATAATACCCTTATTGATACATCTTCCCAAAGAACCTCTATCCAAGGCCTCTTGATAGACTTGTAACAAATCCTCACTTATCTAGTCACTGAAGGTCTTGTAGAATTTAACGGGCAGCCCATCACAGCCTGGGGACTTATCATTTTGCATAGATTGAATAGCCTTCTGCACTTCTTCTTTGGTGATGGCAGCATTTAACCTGGCCGCTTGGGTAATATTGATTTTTTTGGGGATAATGCTCCTTATGCACTCTCTAGCCCTCACGTTACACTCCTAAAAATCTTCTGAGGTAAAGAGCTTTTGATAAAAAGCATGGAAAATAGCAAGAATATCTTCCTGAGAGCTCAAGATCCTACCATCCTCCCAGATTTGCCTGATCTGCTCTTTCTAGGATTTCTCTTTTATGTAATTGAAAAAGAATTTGGACCCCTTATCTCCATGGTGGATCCAGTTCAGCTCGGCCTGGACCTTGAGTCCTTTGGACTTGTAGGTTTGAATCTTTCTAAGACCATTCTTAGTTCTTGCTAGATCTTCACTTAAATAAGGATTTGAGGGATCCTCTTGTATCCTTGCCTCGGCCATGAAAAGAACCTTCTGGAGCTCATGCTCTTCTTTTCTTCTATCCATGGCCCTCTTTTTACCAATAGTTTGAAGAAGCTTCTGCTAGGCATCCACATTTTGGTTCCACCTATTAATGGCACTACCATCTTTCAAGATCCACTTATTTATTTCCCTAATGGACCTTACGCCATCCCTGCAGTCCTCATCTTGAAGAAGTTGAGTATTTAGTATGAATTTAGGCTTCTTGGGAGTTTCCAGTCTACTATCTTGGGTCAAGGAAACCGCAGCTTTGATGGGATGATGGTCTGAGAGGGTGTAAGGATGAACACACACATGTTGCCCAGAATTAAAAGGAAGGAAGTTGATGACATTTTTACTTGCATAAAACCTATCCAGCCGAGAGTAGATCCTATTATTCCCTTGCTGAGCATTGCACCAAGTAAACCAAATGTCTTTGAATTCTCTCTTTTTGTTTTCCAAAGGATCAAAAATCCCAAGCTTGTTTTTAAACCTTTGCCAGAAATGTCTTTCCGAACCCTTCAAGGCAGCATTAATTCCCCCCCGCTTATCTTCCATTTGCTCCACCATATTGAAGTCCCCCCCAAGAACCCAGGGTCCTTTAGGCAAATGCGACTCCAACCATTGCCACAGTTGAATTCTCTCTCTATGGTCATTAGGCGCATACACCGCTCCAATCCCCATTCGCACACCCTCTTTTTCCAAGACAATCCAAACCACCCTGTTACAGGGTGAGATGCCATTACCCACCACGAACTGTTTCCATTTATTAGCAAGGAGAATTGTCACACCTCCTTTCCCTTTCTCATGCTGGGTGGAGAAATGGCAAGAATCTTTCCATATGAATCTCATGTTAACCTCCAAAGTGAACCCTGTAGCTTTTGTCTCTTGTAAAAGGACAATATCTTTTTTAGGTTCTAGATTTAAGAACCTTCTCACAATATACTTCCTGTCGGGGGACTCAAGACCCCGAATGTTCCACGATATAATATTAAGATTCATGCTCATCTGTTATAGGGGTGTCCTCTTGGCAGTTTTTGAACTGCTCAAAACACTTAGGAAGCTTTTCCTCAACCTCCGTCTTCTTGGCCATAGGAGATTGAATAACAAGACTGGTCTTTTTTCTTTTATTTTTGATCCGCTGGCTGTTTGAGTTTCCAGAGGCTGAGGCATCATATTTTCTTGGTCTCCCAGGCCCCTTTTTAGGTTTAGAGCTTGTTACAGACCTCTCCATTTTGTTATCCTCCTCAACATCATCCCCGGAGTCACCTGTGGCCTCACCCGCTATGGGTGGTATGGGGTTAGACACAGAAAGCGTACCACCTGGTACAGGGTCGAGATTGTCATGAAGTCTATGATCAAGTTGGTTGGAATCTAGTTGGACAACCTTAGCAATAGTATCAGACAAGTCATTAGAAATTTCTCCATTCAGATGATCTTCAACCTTAAGGCTATTGCACAAAGCGTCACCCATTTCAGATTGCAGCTCTGATGCTAACCCCAAACCCGAGGATTTGGATGAGTCACTCACAGCAATAGACCAAGCTTGAAGATCACCTGAATGGTGTATTTCTAAATCACTTGTCCTCTCAGTTCTATTGATTTGTTTCAGGTTAGTCTGCTCAGGTTTTTGCTTAGGCGGACCACTCTTATTCAGTAAATTTTCCTCAATTCTTTCCCGAATTTTTCGCATAACAAGTTGCTGCGCATTAAGTTTCTCAATTTGCTCCTTGCTCCAATTAATTGAAGAAGCGGGGTTTGCGATGGATTTGGGTCCAACAGCAAGTTCAATTTTCTCATTTTTATCTATTTCTCCCTCCTCGACAAGGACATCAAATGAATTTTTGGTCGGGAGTGAATTCTAAATAGGAAAGGGCTTCCCCAGGGTTTGAACACCCTGATTCACCGAATTCAGTGTGTTTATAACCACCACATGATCACAATCCTGTCAGGGATGAGGTAACTCCTCAACAGAATCGGGACTAGCCGGGTGGATTTTGACAGCATCCCCCATGGGCTTCACCATGTTGGTGCCATCATTCTAATTTTCCTTAGTCCCCTTAGCAGGTTTTCCTATCTCTCTATTCTCTTTTTTTTAATTAGAGGACAGTTCTTCCGAATATGGCCTTCCCGGCGACACAGGTAACAAGCATTTAAACTGCCTAGAATTTCAAGGGGGCAACTAACAATTCTACCTTCATCTTCTATGAGGAGCCCGGGAGGGAAGTCAATCCCAAGTATCAGGGAAACAAGAACCCTAGCATCGAGGTTTGGCAGAGAGGCCTTCGCCTCATCCATTCTGAGCACCTTACCAAACGGACCCAGAATGGACGGGACAAGCTTCCAAAATTCTGGGGGGACATTCTTCACAACAACCCACCGCAGGCAGGAGAGAGCAAGCACTTCCTCCGCAATGGCAACAGGGTTCCAAGCCAGCACTCGAAACATGCAGCCACCAACATTCCAGAAGGACCTAGCAAGGGCTTTGCCCTGCATCTCATGGTTTTTAAGGAAGATAACAAATAATCCCTTTTGCAACATTCTACAGTAATTTATTTGAATTCCGAATTTAGAAAGCCATATGCCAGAAAACCATGTATCCAAAAATTTCCTAGACGGGAGCTTATTACTATCCGTAGCAGCAAAGAAAATAGCAATCTCTTTAATTCTAGATTTCTCATTTCTGATGACCTCTTTCATTTCAGGGTTAGGCATGAGCAAAGCATAACCGGAAGTGCAGGAGGGCTTACCTTGATCTCCAGAATTGCAAACAGAACCCACCGCTGACTGTTGATCTGATACTGAAAATTGCGCGCCGGTTGGGAGCACCGTTTCCTTGCCCGCAACTGCTTCTTTGAAGCTTTTTCCATTTGCCGCGCCCTCACTGTTCACTGGGGGAACGGGGAAGGCCTTGTCTTCCTCCATACAAGCCCCCAGGGGGCAGGGTCACAAGAAACCCTCAGGGTCGAGTCGCCACGGCACGCGGACCAGGAAGATACAAAGCAACACCCAATAAAAAAAGCAACGGAAACAAAAGCAAAGAAAATGAAAACATTAAATCTCACAAGAAGAAATTAAACCAATCTCGGCCTCCGCCACAGAAGCAAACCTCAGGTGGGAGCCACCTTGCCTCCCACCGTCCACCACACCGGTGCAGGGCACCTTTGAGCGAGGCATGCTTAAAAGCAATTTCTTCAGCGACCCTTGCAATCTTTGGGAGTTCATTCGAGCCAATCAAGCTATGAGATTTTGCTAAAATTGACTAGTATTATAATTTCCATCTTTTTTCTGTAGTATAATATCATAATACCCTTCTTGTGAGCAAATGATAGTATTCACTCAATGATTGGTAGAATGCACCATCAAGATTATAATACTATTTTCTATAAATGCCAAATCTCAAGCATTTCTACCATCAAAGTTTGTAGTTAGATTTTGCTAAAATTGACTAGTACTAGTCATAACTTCCATCTTTTTGCTAGAGTATTAGCTCATAATAAATTTGTTAGAATTTGTTGTCATTGATGTCAAAGGTCAAATGGTGTCATTAAGATCATTGAGGAAGGAGTTTGTTGGTGATTGGCAGCCTTGCATGAAGGAAAATAATTAAATAGTATTTTGGACCAACCTCCTAGTCTTTTGGCGCCTTGTTTTGAAGAATAAAAAGTAAAATAAAATTATTGCTTGCTAAGGGCCGACCCCCCTCCTTTTGGCACCCTCATTTAATAAATAAAAAATTGCAAATTATTGTTTTTTTGAAGAGGGCCGGCCCTCTTAAGTGGTGCGCCCCATTTTTTTGGGGTTTATATTTAAAAAAAAATATATATTAAATATAGGGACCAACCCCTATAGGAGCACCCAAATTAAAGGAGAAAGGTGTAATGCCCCTTTTCATGAGTAATGGATTTTGGAGGAATTAGCCTATTCCTGATCCTTGTAGGCTAATGGGGCTTGATAAGAGGGTCGTTTGGCAGATACCCAGTTGATTGGTTGGCTCGTTTCGTGATTCAGTCTACATATGGAGGTGTTCTAATGATTTCTTGATATGTTTCTATTTTTAGAACCCTCATGTTATAAAGTAATGTTATGTTTGCACTTTATGTTATGAATAATTATTTTATTATAAAGTGCAAAATAATAAAATAATAAAATAAAATAAAATAATATTCCTTCTAGAAAGTGACTTGGGAAAGTTCTAGAAGGAGGCCGACCTATTGAGGAAAAAGAATAAATAGGCATTGAAGGCTCATTTCCTATCATCCAAATTTGTTGTTGTTGATGTTGATGTTTGATGGTTGTGGAGCCTAGGGTTTCTGCAGTTGTCTTTGGCCATTGAGAACGAAAACTCTCAATTGGTGAGCAATTTTGAGGGTGTGAAATATCACTTGAATTATTGCAGCTGGGAGAAAGTTACTTTAGACTTTCTATTTGAGCTCCATTGTTAAAACTTAGTGGCCTTTGGCCAAGTTTTTGTATGATTTGATTTAGGGCTTTGTGGAGACATTTTGGTGTTAAGTCTTCAACAAGTTTGGCATGAAGGAGTTCGATTGCATGCTCAGATTTTTATATCAGTCATTTCCAGAATTTCTGTCTTCATATCAGCTTGTGTGAGAGGTTCGATTTTGCTCATAGGCACTTCATCTTGGGACGATTTCATCTAGGAGTGGAGGCGCTTCATATTAGAGGTCTAGGCGATCTTGTTGGAGGCTTTGTTGGCAACCAAGAGGCTGCATATTATTTTATATCTGCCATTGCTTCAGAAACAGGGGCGGCAGCATAGGTGGCTCGATTTGGGTTCATGAGGTCTTCATCTTCTGAGATAATGCTTGCTTCATCATTGGAGACTCAAGGCAACTTCAAGCTACAGGTTCCTTGAAGATTTCATGCTATCTACATGTCATATAGATGCATTTTATAGAGCTGCTGTAGATGTTTATTTTGGTATCAGACTTGATTATAAAATCAATATTGTCATTGTATTTGTTCATCATTTTTATTCAAGCTGTTATAATCAGCATCTTTTAATCTTTGGAGTTGCATTGTAAATCACAAATACTAGCTACTGCTGTAGGTAGACATTGTAATCAGACTTTGGCATTTTCAGTTGGGTCATGTTGTAAGCCAAGAGTCTTGGCA
Organism: Sequoia sempervirens; assembly: GCA_007258455.2. NCBI lineage: Eukaryota > Viridiplantae > Streptophyta > Pinopsida > Cupressales > Cupressaceae > Sequoia > Sequoia sempervirens. The sequence continues at coordinate 6,094 of VDFB02301113.1, forward strand.
TTTCCATGAAAACTTGTGTAGGCAATTGCATTTCAATAAGACATCATCTTTGGGAAGTCTCACATGGTTGTAATGTTCATTTGAATGTGATATGAAGATCTATGCCAACTATTTGAGAAAATGTCAATGGCTGTAGATGTTCTTATCAACATATAGGTTGCATACCAACTGTTTGCTAAAATTACCAGTTGGCTGTAGGTGCATGTTTTGCATTTAGAAGTCATATATAAGCATTGTAAAAGATGAAATTAAGTCATTGATGCATCTAGGATATAGTTTATGCATTGTAGTTTTGATTTCCAAGCATTTAGAGTTCTTTGATATCATCTTCAAGCCTTTATATCAGACTGATAACTCAGACCAGCAAGCTGAAAGTCTTGCATGTGAAGTGTTTGATGAAATTCATTGAGCCTTCAATCAGCATTTTGAGATCAGATTTGAGCAGGGTCATTACAAAGGGTGCATATAAAATGAGGGGTTGCATCCATTTTGAATGTATGTGTTGCTTCAAAAAGTCGTCTCCCTTGGTGAGAATATTTAAAGAGATTGTGAAGATCATTTGGAGGAAAACAATTCATTGAATATCATTCATATAAGGAACAGCCTTAAAAGGCATATAAGTGCAGATTTTGAAGACATATGAGCAGAGTTATGAGAGATATATGAGCAAATTTGTTAGACTTTTATGGCAGAATTTGTGGAGGAGTTTTGAAGATTCCAAAGGAAGATTTTGATGGAGTAGTCAGCATATTTATGAATGTAGATTAGAGTAGATCCAAGAAAAAGTTTCAAATAATAATAATATGTTCATTTGGAGGTTGGTGCCTCTCATTAGACGAGATTGGTGCTGAATGGTGGGGATCTTGGTGTCTCCAGTGGGTTGGTGCCTATGAAAGAGGATTTGTAAAAGAAGTAGTTTGGTCCCTACAAAAAGATCTATATAAGCAATATTTTTCCATGCTTTTCTCTTGCAAGGGTTTACATGTAAATTGTGTGTTCGTCTTGTGTTCTTAATTGCTCGATCTTGCTTGCATGTTATTGCTGTGGATGATTAAGTTTTGAAGTATTAATGTTGTGGTTGATTAAGTTTTGAAAAGTAAAAGATTGTTGTTATAGTGATTAACCCCCTGGTATTAGTATAACCAAGTGCTCTTCATACCCTTCTTGCAAAAAAATGATAGTATTCACTCAATGCTTTGTGGAATGCAACATCATGCTTAGAATATTATTCTTCTGTATATGCCACATCTCAAGTATTTCTACCATCAAAATTTGCATAGGATTTGCACCAATTTTGTGGGGTGTGATTGTATTTATTACAACTACTTTAACTTGGGGAGAATGTGCCCATTAAGGCTTGAATATCACCATGACCATGGCTTCACTTTGTATTATACAAGATTGAAAACACACATACTATTCTATCCTTGTAAAAAATGGTTCCATTCTTCAAAACTTTTCTTGCCTATAAATGATAATCATAAAATAGTTGAGTGTTTAGTTAGAATGTGAAGATCTAGAAGGAGAGTTGTGTTCAGTTAGTGCATCGAGTGCTTGTGAAAATTAGTTCCTCATGCTAGAAGAATTGCTTTTCAAGGAAAGTGCCTAGTCCATGAAAGTTTAAAGATTTGTGGATCTTAACATTCAAGAACCATAAAATCCAGCCAAGGGAAGTGAGCTTGTCCTTTTGGGTTTGATGTATCCTACTCAAAATTCAAAAGCACTATTTCATTTTATTGCATAGAACACTGTGCATGCAAAATGAAATATGTAAAACAATATATGACACTTGTGGGAATAGGAAAATGTTAATCAAACATTGATTCCTTCTCCTCTCCTTCTCACCTCACCTTAGATCCTCAAAAAAGTAACTATAGGCATATTCATGACTGAGGAGGTCCTTTATCATCATGCTCAAAACTAATAAGAGCTAAGTATGTAATGACCCAGTAATTTCCTCTAATGTTCCCACAATTAACACTTTTTAGTGTTCAACATAATGTTACAAGACTTAGACTTGACAAAGCTGATTTTTGGCCCAAACTCGAACTTGGCACCCAACCTTGGCAAACTGGAAAACCTAAGAAATTCAAAGATTTTAAGGATTTAAAACTTGTTTCATGCACCTTTTCATAAGTAAACCTTAAAGACACAATAGCCTCATCAAATAGAAACTACTTTGATCTCATACACAAGTATACATCGATCACCTAAGTATAAATGCAAATTTTAGTTGAAGGAAATAACACATTTAGATGTATAAATATTGTCAAATATATACAATACTCATGGAATATGAAACACATGGCATCAAAAGTTCCAAACAAATATCAAAACAAAAGCTAGAAGTCTATGGCTCAAAGGAGCCTGCATCACTCGACCCTCCTGTGTGGGCGTCTAAGATAAGTCTTGGATGATGATGCAGCCATGATATCTACTTGTCTATCAGTGACATCCACAACAACAACCAAGTGTTTGCTCATGCTCTATCCTCCTCCTCTACCATGGCTACTGCCTTTGCCTCTCTATCCACTTGGTCAACCCAATCAAGGTCCTCATCACTAAAGATAGGATCCTCAGCCTAAGTGATCCAATATGATTGTGGATCAACCTCCTCTAATGTGAAGGGTGATAAGTCATTGCTCAAAATATGTTTGTGGCGAAGGCGAAGGATGTAACGAACATAAACTAGATCATTCAACCTCTACATTGACTGTCTATTGTGCTTCTTGGAGTGTAAGTGCTCACAACTTGAAGCAATACATGGTTGACTCAATACTTGAACTGCAATCCTTTGAAGATTTGGTATTTTAGCACCAAGTCTTTCCCACCATGCATCTGAGATGAGAAAAAGGAAAAATCAATCTAATTGTCTAACTTGAAGTTTCAATATTTAATAATAATATAAAAAAAATCAAAAGTTTTAATTTTTAAACTTAAATCATGCCCTTAATAGATTTTTACCTGGCTACAATGTGAACTGAGTTGCCTTGCATATATCTCGTGCAAAGATATCTCCTTGTGCAAGTCTAAAAATCTCAATAATTGTTTTGCAATGAAAACAAATAACCTCTCCTTTCTTTTGCCAAAGGGTAACAGTAGCATGCTTCCAACAAGTGTCCCTTCTAATTGGAGTTTGAAACATTGTGATAAAAGACAATTTATAAATCTAGAGAATGCTACAAGAACATGTAAATAGAAAAAAAGTAAGATTTATGATTTAAAATTAAACTAATATAAAAAAATCTAGAGTTTGCAACGATAAAACTATTTTTTTTACAAAAAACACCTAGGGTTTGTTCAACAAAAAAATTAAACACACATAGGGTTTGTTCTTTGGTCCACTAAAATAAAATAGAAAAATAAAGAAGAAATGTAAAAGAGAAACAAAATTTCTGTTAAAAAAACCTTCAAAATACAAACTTATCTCTTAAATTTTGCTTGAAATCAATGGCAAGCTCTTTCCAATCCTTTGTAGACTCCTCTAGATACACAAAAAATAGCTACAAACCTGCCCAAATTTGATTCAAGGATTGATTTTCGCTCAATCTCTTCACTGGTTTCCTTTCGATGCAATCCAATTTTGGCTCAAAACTCTTTTTTTCCCTTCTCCTTTGGCTTAAAAATGAAATGAATTTGCTTTTAGGATGCAGTAGACAAATATAAGAAACAAATTTTTTAATGAGTTGTTTTTTTTTTTTTTTAATGATTTAAACTTTGCTAGCCGTGGCCGAGTCTTCCCGTTGGGACTCACCAAGACTGGCAAGTCCTCAGCTCCTGAGTCTCCTAGAATCGTTTGGTGCCACTCACCTTGAGACTCGTCGAGTCTAGGCCAGTCTTGGTGATTCTTTCTGTTTTTTAGTGCAATGCTTTTATTCATCATGAAAGGCCTTGACCTGCTCTAACAATTGTATGGTAAAAATAACTATGTTTCATAGGGATAAGGAAGGGGAATGCCACCAAGCAATCCCCTTTTAAGGAGATTTTAAGGAGATGACTTTTGCTCTTGGTCTTCTTCACTTTTTAGTTTCACTTTTAATTCTGGTCTTTACCTTTTTACTGGTTTATGTATTTTTGGCCATTTTCTTGTTTCTTTCTAATGTTGGATGTTGGTGGTGTCTAGGTGTAGCTTCTCATTCCCTTTCAATATCATTTGATTGAGTATTTATATCATCAGCTGGCTGAATGACATGATCTATCTATAGATATTATACATGTCTTATTTTGCTTCCTTTCTTCTATGCTTCAAACTAATTTATCTCCACCAAGTCCTGAACTTTAATCATATCAACTGATTTATTTTTGAACAAAACAAACCATACCTTCATGGTTATTGGGTTCACATTCTGAACAAGCTTTCCGTACATGGTTTTCAGAAGACTCTTGCAAGATGCCCTCATTGTTGTGACTTATTAAAGGTTTTCAGTTTTTTTCTTTGAATCGTGATCCTTAACCTTTTGGTTTCTGTGGCTACCACCAGTTGGCATTTGTTGTGTTATTATGTATTGTCTATATTCAATGGGATTTTTCTTATTGAAGGGAGAATCTTTTGTATTGTGTGTTCCACATCATAAAAGATACATAGTTTCATACTGCATTCAGCCTGTTTGTGATTCCTTTCTATATGGCAATTTAGATGTCAAATGTCTGATTTGCTGGGTTTTTTTTTTCTCTTCTTTCATCTTTTATGCAAGCATATTGTAATTGTCTACAGTTCTGATTCATCCTTGTCATCACCAAATTCCTTGGATTGGAGATGTTGTTGGAGATATTGCTGTTGTTAAAGAATACTTTGAATATGTTTTGCATGGTACAAAGTAGGTACTATCCACAAACTTTTTGAAATGGATTTGGCTTCTCATTTACAAAGTATTGCTGTTTCAAGCAATGAGCATCTTTTTCCAATGTTCTTCCTAAATTTAACATAAGCTTTTCTTTATGACTTATATTTTTCTTACCTGCTGGAGTATTGCTGCTGATAGGGCTTTCTAGTTCACTGGTCAGAAGGATAACATCAGCTGCTTTATGCTTGTTGCTGCTAGGTCTACTTTACCAACGCAAAGGTACAATATGTTCTACTTTTTTTTTAAAGCATTGAGCACTCAAACCAACATGCACATGCATTCTGAAATGATCATTACTCTCATAGAAGAAAGTATATAACTTTTTGAAATCTGGATGATTGATAGAATTTAGAACGTTCTTCATAATATAATTTGAAGATCATCATCAAGAGCAACCATAGGCTAAAACCTCTTGATGATGCCTTCCCAAAACTACTCATTTAGTCTTCTCAGCTTCATCAAACAATTTACACAATTTTTTAACATAAACTTCAAAGATTCTTATAATTCCAAAATAAATTATGTGATATATTCCTGAACTCTCTGCATAAGTTCCAAGCTAAAATGAAGTACTTCTTTTGGCACGCCTTTGTCAAAGATCTTTATTTTGCTTCTTGTGAACAAGATTGCATTTAATCTTGACAAAGTCAATGTATTCTCTTATTGGTTGACACCTACTATTGTTTAAAAATTGAAGAGTTGCCTTGGTGGCATGTATTTCTTTTTTAAGTTCATTTACCATTATGTGCATATACCTCATCTTGTTGGTGTGGTTACATGTAAACATTAAGTTTCCTTAGGTTAGAATTATTTCATTTTCTGAATACTGCCTTGGATGTTCCTTGCATTAAGTTTACTAAGGTTATAATTATTAGTATATTACCCTTTCCTAAATATTAGCTGGGATATTAGTCGCAATGCTCAAGTTGTACTACATGGGTTGTCATTTGCAAGTGACATAAGTTGGCAAACCATGTGCGTGTTACAGAGGTGTCTATTTTCTATAAATTGGTGATTCTCTTACTTATATGGTAATCAAGAGGGAGAGATATAGAGTAAAAATTCCATGTAGAGGAGCTTAAACAAGGAGGTACAATCAAAACATTTGATATTTTATTCTCTTAGTGCTTTTCATTGCCATAGGATGCAATATTTCAGATTGGGATTCTAGTGTATGGCAGTATGCAATATCCGATCCTGGTGTTAAAAATAAATTTGTGAGGTTTTGCATTTATAGCAATGAACTTATCTTTTCCTATATGGTATTAGAGTTCCATATACTTGCATTCTCCATTGGTTACTGTGATCTAGTTCAGTAATATCCCCTTTCAAATTTTTTTCGTATTTTGCACAAATTCACCAAGCCCTAACTAGCAATGGATGGTAATTCAAAATACCTCCAAGGGCTGCAATTTCTTACCACAGAAAACAATGATTTCTCCTTGAAATATGGCATTGTTTTAGCAATAATTTGGCCATCAAAAACTATCAAATTCTCTTAGGTTATTGAGCAGAGAACTGTCCTTAAATGGATGGTGCACTAACCCAATCTTCGACACCTCAATCTCTTATACAATTTGCAGCGATTTTACCCTAACTGTTGGTGCTGTTTTCCAACCTGACTTTTCTTTCTAATCTGTCCTAAACAGATCTAAGACTGCCACAAACTTTTCCAAGAATGGAGCAGTTGGAACCCTAAACTGGCTGGGCTGATTTTAAGTATAAATCTGCCTTTAAATGTTATAAACCAATTACAAATTTCCATGATCCTTCACCAAGTCACCTACTTGAAACCCTAGATGGTGGCGATGAAATGTAGAAAGATACATTTTGATTACCAACTCAAAATTTGAATAAATCTGTACAATGGTGATTTCTGTGTGAAATCACTCCAAGGAATTGTGGGTATTCGTGCTCCAATTCCAGACCTAGAGGGTTTTTGTCCATAGATTAAACAAATCAAAGTCCAATGCTCAAACAAGGGGCTGAAATCAGAAAATAGAATACTTGAAGTCTTGATCTATGCCTCCTTCTCCTTGCTTGGCCTCTTTTAAATAGAGTTTTCTCCTAAAGACATCACTCTTTGGATTTCCTTCACGACCTTTGATTGATATGTGAGAGGAATTATTTAAAATAAATTTTAATTATAAGAGACTTTCTTTTTTATATTTTAACTTTACTTCAGGCCCTTTTTATTATAATTTTAATCCCATTTCCTTCGTGCAAAATTCCCAAAACCCACGGAAAATGTATGATGGGTGTTTTGGGTTTGAACTTGGATTGATTTTGAAAAAAGGGACAGTACAAGTTCTCAAGGAGAGAAGAAATTGGTAATAACATCAACCTTGTGGCCTTTCCTTTTCCTTTGTGGGCTAGGACTTGTGCCAAGCCCCCCCTTCCCCATTCAATGGTTGGCTGCCCTCTTTTGTATTGCCTTGACCTCCCTCGCCGGTCAAGATGCTACGACATGACCTCTTATTTCACTTCCATGACCTCCACCTTTGTGCTCTTTGTGACCTTGAATACCCCACCTTTCATTTCATCTTGGCCATGATAATCTCGTTTGATCCAAAAACTTCCTCAACCGTATGCTCTTAACTATTAAACATTTCCTCACTCCTGTTTGACCTTTGTTCTCTAGCACTTCCCACTAAGGCCTCCTTAGCCTTTGACACCTCATTGCCATGTCAACCCTTTTTAGGCCTACCTTGACTACCAATGGCCTCTTGCCATTAGTCCCTTGTTTTGTTGGATGTCACCTCTTCTTGCAGACTTTGTATTTTTAGAATCATCATCCTTTGTTTGGTTGTCCATTGCCTCTTCTTGCCGACCCTGTATTATGGGTTCATAGTCCTCTATTGATTGTTGAATCTTGTTTGTTTGTCACAATCAAGGTCATGTATCAGCCTTCATTCAAAGATTGACCTCGTTTTTTTGGGCTATTGACCATTTGCTCAAGGCTAGTTTGATCCTCTTCACAAGGTTGATCCCTCTCCTCATGGTTGTCAAAGCCTCTTTTGTGCGAAGGCTTTTTTGGGCTATTTGAATTTTTCAGATTTTTTGTTAGCACTTGAGGGTGGGCTCATATGATAAATGGTTAAGTCAGACCTAAGATTTATGGTTTTTGGCCTTTTAGGCTCATGTTTGGGACTTCAACTTCAATTGGTGATGTCTTTGCACTACAGAGGTTTTTATAGCACCTCTTTTTGAAAGTATAAATTGTTTCAACTAAAGTTTGAATTCGTTGGCAAAATAACTTGTAATTATACACAAAATAATTCTTTATGTTGTTTTCTACATTTAAAAGACATCAATCATTGCGATAGTTGTAAATTTTAAGTAGTTTGAGGGAGAGGGAATACTTGTTTATGCCTTCTTCTAAAAATTCCATGATTTAGAATTTAATGGGGGCATCTTTATAAGACCAATTTAAATGCCTTACTCTTTGTTTGCATAATGCTAGGTGCATTTGTGATTCAATCTTATCTGCATGTCTCTACATTGTGGATATCTCAACTTAAGCATTATAAGTGAACTACCTTTTCTAATTCCATGTAATTATATTAGATGTGTAATATGCTTCGCACAATCTGAGTGCAATTGCTGATGTTTGCAAAATAAAAATAGTTCTGTAACAACTGAGCACAAGAAACTGGACTAGGCTAATACAGTGTGAACACACAATCTGCACCTACTTGGACTATACTTAACAACAAGTTTGATCGAATTATGATAACAACAGATTGGAAACAATATCACACAGAATGAAATATACTGAACAATCTTTGTCAAATTCGAAGCAATAAAAATCTAGATCTGAGTGTAAATATTACAATAGTCGCTGAGCATACATGGAGATGTCACTGTCAAGGAAGCACTCGTGAGAAAGCTCACAACCAAACTGTGAGGAATGTTAGATCCGTGCTTAGAGATGAGTTGCTGCCTGCTCCGCTCTTGTCCCTTGGGTGCGAGATTTGCCCAGATGTTTCCCAGACCCAAATACGCATGAAGAAATGTCCATGGGATATGGTGTGACGCCAAATAGATATATAGTAGACCCGCTTAGAATAAAGCGTTCTGGATCAGTCACTTGGATGGATGTTTCTTGGTCGACTTCCCAATTCCATGACTCCTTGAGAGTGTTCCCCTTCATTACTGTATTCTGCTCTATGTGGACCACGTGCTTCCTTCTCTGATGTGAATTCGGTTGTCTGCCAGAGCCGTAGCAATGTCACTCTGCTTTGATGAATGGTGCACTCTAATATTGCTTTGGCCAGAGCCTGGGCTCGGCCAAGGCAGTGAACCGCTCCTGCACTAATCTTTGAAGGCCAAATGATTTTTCTTCCTTCTCTATAAAATCCGAAATGCAAACTGAATAATAAAAAATGTATGCAGAATGGATGCTAAGCTCGAATTGCAGGAGGAGAGACTATGTCCTCAACCTGATGTGAACTTGCAGGAGACTACGTCCCTACTTGGTTTGCCATAGCCAACGCTCAAATTCGTGATGCCAAAGACAAAGCAAAAACCTCCCTTAAATACACGCTTACTTAGAGCCTTCCAACAGGTCAACCAAGGCAATAAACGAAATTCAAATATACTTAGGTGCCTGTTGATGTTGTAGCTGCAGGCTACATACTTCCGCCTTGATTTGTGAACAATAAATTGCATATAGCCTAACAGCTATTTATTTATTGCATTTATCAAAGTGAAGAGGTGCTTCACTTGGCAACATTTATTATTTTAATTGGGCTGACCCTCCTTGTAATTTGCACCATTTATTTGAGATATATTTTCCATATGTGGCCGACCTTGTACATGAAGAGGTGCGACCTCTTGCTCACATTGTATATATACAAGTTCATTTCATTCCATCAAAGTATCAAGTCAAGTTCATCTATCATTCCATCTGCAAGTGCGATTCACTTCTACAGCAGTGCAAATTTATTCAAGGAGTGCAAATTATTCAGTTTGTGCATCAAAGTGTGGTGCTGGATATTGGCCTTGTGATTGGCCTCATTGTAAAGAGATTTGTTGCCATTATTTATATATATGAGAGAGATCTTTGTTGCTGGGTTTTTCCCCTCAGGTGGAGGGTTTTCCTAGGGTATATACTGTGTCAATCTGTGTGAATTTGTTTTAAGTTCTGCTTATTTAATTCTGATCCTAAAACTAACATGGTATCAGAGCGGGTTTGAGAGGATCGTGATCAGACTTCTATAAGCAGCAAGTTCTTTCTCTCTTGTTGTCATCTTCTTGCGTCTATTTTATCTACAAAATGGTGAACGAGCTCAAGGTCGAAGATAGACTTGAAGTTGCTTCCAACTTCACCTCTTGGAAGTTTAGAGTGTTGATCGCATTGGAAGAAAATGAGATTGCTGAGTTCGTGGAGTGCGATGTTCCCGAACCTTCTGATGAGAATGAGAAGCTACAATGGAAGAAGAATGGCACTAAGGCGAAGAAGATTTTGGTTGATTCCGTGAAAGACCACCTTGTGCCGATTATCTCCAAGTTAAAGACAACGCGAGAAATGTTCAAGACCTTAGAGGATATGTATGAGATCAATAATACAAGTCGAGCTCTTGCATTGAGACAACTCCACCATACCAAGATGGTGAAAGGAGATTCTGTCATCTCCTTCTTCATGAAGATCACTAAGTTGAGAGATCAACTTTGCACCATTGGTCATATGGTTGATGACAAGGAACTGGTTATTTTGGCACTTAATGGACTTCCTCAATCTTGGGAGCCATTCATTCAAGGTATTAGTGGGAGATCAAAGCTACCTAAGTTTGATCGCCTTAGAGCAGATTGTATCCAAGAAGAATCAAGATTGGCAGTGAGAGGCAATGGGAAAAGTTCTACAAATGAAGACATTCTTGTACTTGCTGCCCAATCTTCAAAGAAGAAAGGAAGAGAAGGGAAGAAAGGCAACTTCAAGAGGAACAGAGATAGAAGATCGGATGGTGCTCTTGAAACCAAGAAGAAGAAGGATCTTTCCCATCTACAATGCTTAAGATGTGACAAGTTTGGTCACTATGCGAAAGATTGTCCAACTAGACCTAAACAACATGTTTCTATTGCGGATGTGGGTGAGGCCTCCCCTAAGAAGGATTCAAGGGATAATGGATTCCTATTCATTTAAGCTCTATCAAGCAATGTCCCTACGGATAACAACACTTGGTTGATTGATAGTGGCGCCTCTCGTCACATTACTAGATTTAGAGAACATCTTTCAGATTTGGTGGAAAGAGATACAAGTGTTCAAGTCATAATTGGAGATGATGCATGCTATTTTGTGAAAGGTGTTGGAACCTCCTCTCTTCACTTAGATTCTGACATCTCTCTTCAGTTGAGTGATGTATTATTCATTCCAGGGATCAAAAGGAACCTTGTTTCAATCTCAGCCTTGGAGGACAAGGGATATCAAGTTGCATTCTCCGAAGGAAAAGTTTTGGCATGGCCGAAGAACTCTAGCATCAAGACAGCTTGTGTGATTGGAGTTAGACAAGAGTGTCTCTACAGACTTTCCACTCGTCCATTGCAAGCATTGTTGCATGATTCAACAAGTTCAAGTGAGCTGTGGCATTGAAGACTTGCCCACCTTCATTTCTGAGCACTTCCATCCATGGAGAAGATGGGTCACTGGCCTTCCTAAACTCAGCTAGGAGCATGAAGGTACTTGCCGAGGATGCGCATTGGGTAAGAATACTA
>VDFB02301114.1:0-69683 GCA_007258455.2 Sequoia sempervirens
CACACATTTAAGTTCATATTGCAAGCTTTCTTCACCTTGTTTTTCAACACCTGGTACATGCTCCATTTTGACTTCATGCTCTACAAATTTTTCCCTTAGAAAATGATACCGGATAGAAATGTGTTTGGTCCTTGAATGCATTACCAAATTCTTAGAAATATTAATTGTACTTGTATTTTTGTCACACAATATAGGAATGGGTTCATCATAAACCACTTTTACATCCTTCAAGGTCTACTTCATCCAAAGCACCCAAGTGTAGTGCAAGATGTTGCAACAATGTATTCATCCTCTACAATGGATAAAGATATTGAATCCTACTTTTTACTGAACCATGAGATCAATCTGTCTCCCAAAAGGAATGCACTTCCACTTGTACTTCTCTAGTCATCCACACAACTTGCCCAATTTGCATCACTATAGGAACCAAGAGAAAAGTTATCCTCTTTGTACCATAGGCCATAATCTAGATTTCCTTTCAAATAGTTGAACATTCTTTTCACATCCTTTTATAGGATTATCTTGGCAACCAAACATCAATATTGAAGCACGCTAGGACATGTAGAATGTCCACATAGGCTCATATAGCTGAACTTGTATATACAACAACCAACACAAGTACCTAACATATATTTTACAAAGAAGATAGGCATCTAGAACCATCTGTAACATGTTGTCCTTTGAGAGACAGTTCTTGCGGACCCATAAAACATTTGATACAACAAAGTAGCATGTATTTAGCATAGATGAACATGTCCAAAAAACTGTATGGACAAGACATTATTTCCTACAGAGTATTCCAATAGGTCTTCATCATCATTTTACTCTACTAAAGTAGAAACACTCTATTACAAACAACTATTACATTAGGTGTAAAGAATTGAGAACTTGGATATGTAACACCTTCATATCTTGACAACCTTATCTTCTAGACCACAAATAAAACATTTTTCTACGGAGAGGTGCAAACCAAAATACCATGACTCTACCAAAGAGTATGCATTGTGAATGTTTTGGAAAACTTCTAAACCTCACCTTTCTAATGTTTTATCTTTACGTGTGGTACATAAAATGAATTATATCAATTAGGATAACTGTATCGATTTCCACACACCTTCTACTTCCACCAAAATCTTCACCAAAGGTTTATCTATGTACATTAGATCTGCACATTGACTAATATAAAAAAAACCTTCTTTCATGTTGAAGACCTCAACACCTTTTCCTTTTTAGGGGGATAAAAGGTTTTTCAAGTGAAATCTTCCCCTTGAGATAATCTCTATCTTAGTTTATCTTAGAATCTTGTGTAGAGTGCACAAGTGTAGAATCATCCTTTCGCTCACGGTCTTCCTTCTAGATATTTTCATTTCCCTTTTTCTAATTATGGGGTTCATTCTTTTTTTGAATTGGTGGCTTAGCAAAACCACTTCTACAATATTTTTCCTTATGTCCCATATTATTACATTTTTAGAATAGAATGTTATGTTTTGGAACAAGTTTGTTCCTCTTTACCTTATTTTTGCACCAATCAACCTTGTTACCATAGTTGTTACAAGCATAGAAATATCCATGAAATAAGATAGTATTTTTCCTTTGAGGCATAAAATATATTCTACCAATGTTATCATTCCTTTGTCTAAATCTATATTCAACAACATTATGCCCAAATTTATTGCAAGAAAAATAGTGACCTTGAAAAGATTGATTAAACCTGGTAGGAGCATGTTGTCTTATAGATGGATGAATTTTAGGCCTGTTTTGCTTCCGGTTAGGATTGGATCCACCTTCTTTCTTTCTATTTTGAATATTCTTTGAATCTCTGGATCCATTCTTCTTAGAGTCTTCAGTGCAAGATTCTCCTCCTTTGTCTCAAACTTTTCATTTGATTTGGAGCTATTAGGATCATAATTTTCTTCTTTGACAATTTGTTCTTTTGTCTTTTCTAATTCATATTTTAGAGTGACCATCTCATAGATTCAAGTTTTAAGCATTCAATAGCTTCGTTATTGGGCTTGGAATTCAAGAAATCTTCAATCCTCTTGCCTTCTTCAACCTTTACTTTTATATCAGAGATCATACCTTCTGATCTTTTTAATTTGATTTCACATTATTTACCTTCTTCTACTTTGGATTTCAACTTGTGAGTTCCTATTATCTTTCAAGAAAGCTTTCATATTTTTGATTTAGTACCCTTGCTTCATTCAGGTCTTTTAGAGCGGAATGAAGTTTTTCTTCAAAACATATTTCCCAATCATCTAAATTGAAGTCCTAGCCTTTAGGTTCCATTGATTTGGGATTCATATTAGAAGAGAACATGTCTTCATTACTCAAGGAGTTATACTCCTTAAATTTCTCAATATTACACTTTCTATTAGCAATATTAAATACCATAAAGATGGTTTCATCATTTGATTCATTGTCCTCATCTTTAGTGGAATGTCTTCTTTTCTTGGAATAAATACCCTTTTAACCTTATTGCTCATGTTACTATCATCTGATTCTTTATAAGGACATTTAGATGCAAAACGAATAATTCTTCCACAATTGAAGTATTTGAATGGTAACTTACCTTTGTATTTTCTAGTTCCCTTTTTCAATCTTCTCACAAAGTTTTCTTCCACTTCATCAAGGTCATCATTTTGATTAGCAGCTTCATCTTCAATGTTTTTGTTAACTTTGAATGCAACTTCCCTTTTTGGAACATCTTTATCAAATTCTCTCATCTCAAAGGCAGTAAGAGCACCAAACATTTCATCAATTTAGTATTGATCCATGTTCTTAGATTATTCAATGGTGGAAACTTTATGACTATAAGATTTTGGGAGGGATCTCAAAAATTTCTTTACAATCTCATTTTTTTACTTCTCCACCAAGACCAATGATGCCAAAAAAAACTTCATGTACCTAGAGCATATAATTTACAATACATCTCCATCCTCAGTTATCCTTAGAGTCTTAAATCTACTTCTGAAGATATGTATCTTGGCTTGTTTTACTTTTGTATCACCTTCATATATGCTACTAAGCTTTTCCCAAACAACCTTAGTAGAGCTACAACTCATCACCTTTAAAATTTCTGAATCAACTGGTCCACACAAGAGATAACTCTTAGCTTTAGCATTGCATTCATACAACTTAATTTTTGTTTCATCTATAGGAGGAGTAGCAGGAGCAGTGTAACCATATTTGACTAATTTCCAAACACCAAACCCTAGAAAGTTTAGGTGTCCTTCCATTCTCAATTTCTAGAAAGCATAATTAGTCCCATCAAACCTAGGACCCTTGTATGAGCCATCCCAAATCTTTGCCTCAAGTGGTCAAGCTATCTTTAGAGGAACTTGAATCTGATTCCAATTGTTGAACAAACCTAGAGACTAAGAGGTGGGGTGAATTAGTATCATCAAAAGCTCAATTTTCCTTCTAGAACTTAAATATTTTAGCACAATACAATCTTCTTTATTAAACCAAAACCTTTTTAAAAAATAGTAATAGAGAAGGATATAGTAGTTTGAATCTTCAACAAATTTAGCAAAACTTAGCAATGAAATATATAACAATTCTACTTCTAACTAGATTAGTAGCAAAGAAAGATGAAGAAAAGAACACACATGCATAGGAGAACACCAGATTTACTTGGAAAACCCAATGAGAGAAAAACCACGGTGAGAGTTAACTCATAATATAAAAGGCTCATTGCAAAAAAAGACTTGTAGACCAAGGCTCACTGTACCTCAATGCAAGATATAAAGGACTTGTTGAAATGAAGAAAAAAAACTTCAAGAGAAAGGTACAAGGACTTGATGAGATTCACTATCTCAGAGTAGGATACAAGGATATAGATAAAGATTACAATGCTTGTCAACATTACACTCTGTTGATTAAGGCATTATAGCACATCTGATTCTATCTTTTCTCTTCACTATGTAGCACTAACTTTGTTGGATATTCAATACCTTACACACATTTTCCTTTTTCACACTTGTACACAACTCCACCTTTTTGCATCCAAAATGATATTGCATTTATATCCACCGTAACACTTTGAAACTTTAATTAGGTCAACTAGTAAGAAGATAAAAAATGAATTCAACAAGTTGACTGCAAAAACATAATGTTGTTCTCGGTACTTACCTGGTGGTTGTGGTGGTCAGCGCTGCAAACACTCGCAGGGACTAGTCTCGCCCCCCCGCTCGCCTCTAGGTGACGCTGGGCGGGGGGCCGCGGGGACACCCTGTTGTAACAAAAAAAAAAACATAATGTTGTTCTATCTCGAATATAGAAATGACAAAAAAAAAACTTATTTCATCTTCCAATATGATCCAAAACAATTCACATGCTGGCACACATCATTCTAAGTCAACATCAAGGAAATGTGTAGATAAAACATGAAGTACATATCCAGTCAGCCAAAAAACATGCTTCTAGTTGAATTTCTCAATTTGATTATAACCAGGATAGGTTAGTACCTAAATATAGCTTAACACATCTTCAATTGCTTCCACACACCCCTAAGTACATGACACAAGAAAAAGAATAAGCCCTATTGGCTAGATATCCTAGAAAGAAAAATCAAGACACAATACAACACTAAAGCAGCCAATCAACAACATGATGCAGATCACATGGGGATGTTCCATGAACATACAACAACACTTCCATACACTCCCTTCATACTTTCATGCCACTAACAACTACCACAAACCAAACATGAACAAGATAAATCAATTAAGAAGCACAAAACTCATAACCAAAATACATAAAATTAACAAATTAACTTGTGAACCACTTCAACACATAAAATTAGAATTGAGACATTGCACAGATGTTGAGAGCACATTCACCAAGCCATGGTAGCAGAGACATCAATGTGGAGAAATGAGAAGCATTTCTTAGACCAGTCCAAACAACCAACAAAACTGCCAACCTTCTTCTTTTCATAGAAATATCCTCGACAACGTAGGTGACCTGAAAAGGTAGGAGTACATTGTCAAACTAGATTTGAATCCTAGAATGTAAGACTAAATATCCAATAGTAGAGGAATGCAGAGCATTCTCCCAAAATAAACTTCTATGTAGCTTCCTGAACTAAAAACACTTAAGCAACTTACAAAGGTTATAACTTCCTTTCAACAACACATGCTTTATCATAAACAACATGAGAGAGCATAAGACATATCATAGACCATCAACACCATCTCTCCATCATCATCAATACTTATAACCCTCATTTTAATATATCATTATGAAACCAACTTTGTTGATAGAAAAAATGCATAATGCTTCTTTGATTATCATCAAATAAGGCATGACATCAAACCATGAACTTCAACAACACCACTATTCATCAAATAAGGAATGGCATCCAATCATGAACTTCAATAATTCTTCATATATATCAGTGATAGCATAAATTTAATATTGTCAACGATGACAACCAATGCATCATGAACTTCAACAATACCACTATTCATCAAACAAGGCATGACATCCAATCATGAACTTCAACAATTCTTCATCTATATCAGTGATAGCATAAATTGAATGTTGTCAACAGTAACAACCAATGCTAAATAACAAAGAAACTATTTTCTCTAGTGTTGATAACAAATGCCAACAATCTCTTAAGCATATGCAGTAGCACAAAGTATTGATATTATAGTTACAATCTCCTCAAGCATATGCAACAAGTAAGCTCATCAATGACAACCAAAATCAAACATATACTAATCTTCATCAAGTGGTGACATCAATGATAACCAACAATTAGTGTTGACATCAATGATGACAACTACCAACAATATAAACTAATAGATTTTTTTTTTGAATCAAGAACTAGTAATATTTCTAGCTAAAGGCTAATGCAACTAGATTTCAGGTCTAAAGTAGCATTGAAATCAACAAATTATCAACCATTATTAGGATTTCAAGCTAATTGAGTGAGACCAAATTTAATATATTTCATAAACATTAAAAAATTTGATTACCCATTATGAGAAAATGAGTCGCTATAATTTTATAATTGATAGATCTCAATATTTCAATATTAAGTTATATAGGCCATATTCATGGTTGAATAGAAGATTGAAATTCCATAAGTTAAGAATGTGTTACAAAATATTAAAGAGAGCACATATAGTTGTTTTCATAAACACAATAAAATGGATGGTAAAATTTCATAATATTCCTATTACTAGAGATTAACCTTTTATAAATAGTAAAATAAACACACAAATAAGAAGAAAAAAAGATGAAAAGCTCAAGAATTAATAATATTTTCGAGTAAGGGATCATGAAACATCTTTTCAACTTTTCAATGTAGTATCCATTTGTACAATTCTCATGATAATGGAAAATCAATTCAACTTACAATATATTTTAGAAACATAGATCTACTTGTGATAACCCATAGTGGATTTATAGACATCGAACACTAAAAAGTTTATAATTTTATACCCTATTCGATAATAAAGAATGTTTCCATCACAAATACTTAATAATAAGTATTAATAATAGACCAAACAATACACAACACACAAACAAATCAAACTACAAGAAAATAGATGAGGTGGGTTTGAGGTATGAGGACTCACCTTCCCTTTCTAGCTAGATGAATGACTAAATTGAAGACAACCATTCTCATAGCAATCTCTATAGGCATACATCATCAAAATTATTACATCAAAATCAAGAAAATGGTTCAAGCAAGAGCTAATGATGTGCATTGCAACCCCCTTTGTCACCCATTGCTTTTATTGCTTGAGAAGGATTATCCAAACCCATGTACAAGTAAGCAATGAAAAAACCACCACTAACGTGAGCAAGTTCTAATCCAAAATGCAATGTGTTTTAGGAAAGAAAACAATTGTTGCTAACCCTTAGCATAATGTTTACTGCAATGTACTACATTATTGAATGTGTTATCATTTCAAATATCTTCTCCATATGATACATGTAAGGATGGAGGATTCAAGGATAAGTATTATCACATGTCAGTTTCATAGCTCATGAACCCTGTAGAGGCTTCTTCTTACTACATTATCGAAAGAAAGAGATTGGCGCATAAAAATCATAAAAGGGTTTTACAACTCAACCTAAATGTTCTTCATATATCAAGAGAAGAGAGACTCATTTTAATTTTTTGTGTTTTGATGGTTTTTTATGTTTTTGAAATATAGAAATATTTTTTAAGTGCATGAATGTTAGCTTCACCAAATTGTAGTGTATGAAAAATGAAATCTATGGAAAGTATACTAAAATTTCAAGGTCAATTCTCCACACATACATTTAGATGAATCAACAATCTTGAGAATTGTGTAGATTATCCTTTTATAATTTTTAAAAAAGAAATTACAATATAAACTAGTCTATTACAAGGATAAATAGAAAACTATTACAAACTAGTGATTTAAATAAATATCTGCATATAAGTGATTATAATGAGATTTCAATGGAAGTGGAAAACATAGGTTTTAAGGATGATTCAAATTTTTGTAAGGAGTTTTGACCTCAGACACTAGCACCTATCATAGACGTCTTTGTGACATGTTATCATCTAGTACAATGACAATGTCAAAAATACATATCGCACATAATAAAGTACTAAACACACAACTACAAAAATATTGAGTTTAAATAGAATAATAAATACTTAAATACAAATATGATAATGCTAATAAATGAATAGAAGTATTTAAAAAATATATAACCAGATTTTTAGTTCTCCTTCTTTAGTAGGAAAATCTTCCACACACACACAAGACAATAATATGTTTTTGTTTGGCTATTTTGGAGCTTGTCTTAGTCAAAACCTCATTTTGTTATTTCTACCTCCACTATAGCCAATATTTTTGATATATATGCCAAAAGAGTATGTAAAAGATGCAATATAAATTTCTATTTTAAAGATATGACTATATTAAAATAAGATATAAACACCCAATGCATTCAAATGTTAATATGAAAAGAAATACAAAATGATAATAAAGAACAAAATCACCTTGCAGCTTCAAAGAACCCTTAAAAGTTACTTGTTGCTTCAAGAGTGCTATCGAGAATGAGAAGTGATACCATGTAATAAGAACAACTTGTTGTGCTTTCAATGATGAGTGATTGTATTTTTTTATTCATAGAGTTTTCTCCAAAATAGTTTCTGTGAGATTGAGAGAGATATTATGAAAATACGATAGAATGAAAAATCCTATTGAAAGCCATGATGCAAAACAAGTTGGTTTGATTTTTATTCAATAAGATTGCATGTAGGACCATTACATATGAAAAATTTATGGGAATGTAACACTTTAATGACCACTAGAATGATGAATTTTTGTAGGAAACTAGTGCACCACTTAGATGTCCTTATGAAATGCTCCCGTTAGGAAAAAATTGGATTTAAAAGACTAGGAACAACATGAAATTAACACAAATTCCTAATTCAAGAGTTAATATTTTGAAATTAAACTATTTTTATTAAAATGATATTAAAGATAAGGTGTTGTGTAGTGTAAAATTGTAAAAGTATGCAATTTATGACACTATAGACCTACTTGGAATTTTTTTCTTGAATCATTCAAACACATGTTCTACATTTTCTATAGAAAATGATGATTGAAAAAGGATTGTATCTCTTACAAAACCTTGTCGTCTCAAGTTCTTGGAAAAAATTATCCTTGATAACTTTACGGTAGAAAAGATTACACAACTTTGGTCAATTGCTAGAATAAAAATTATCCATTTTTAAAAATATAAGAACTAGTTATTTTCAACAATAGGCATCAAGAAATAATTTTATGACACAATTACAAGGTAACTTATTATCAAATACTTTTATGTAAATTATAATGAAGTGCAATAAAGTACCTATGAAGATGGAGAAATTTTAGAAGTTAGTGGATTTTGAGATAACACCTTGTGTGGAATCAACAAGATGTAGTTTAAATAATATTTAGTTAGGCCTTACAATGGTCCTTAATAAATCACTAATACTAGTTATTCCAATAGTAGGTCCTACTCTAGTTATTCCAATAGTAGGTCCTACTCTTTTTATTGTTACTCTAAGCCACTCTAGATGTAATCCCTCCTCTTATAGGCCTCACAAATACAAGATAGAAACCAAATGATGAGGTATATAAACTAATAATAATTTTTTTTAATCAAGAACTAGTAATATTTTTGGCTAAAGGCTAATGCACCTAGATTTTAGGTCTAAAGTAGCATTGAAATCAACAAATTGTCAATCATTATTAGAATTTCAAGCTAATTAAGTGAGCCCAAATTTAATATATTTCATAAACATTCAAAATTTTGATTATCCATTATGAAAAAATGAGTCGCTATAATTTTATAATTGATAGATCTTAATATTTCAATATTTAGTTTTGATAGGCCATATTCATGGTTGAATAGAAGATTGAAATTAAATAAATTAAGAATGTGTTACAAAACATTAAAGAGAGCACATATAGTTGTCTTCATAAACACAATAAAATGGATGGTAAATTTTCATAATATTCCTATTATTAGAGACTACCCTTTTATAAGTAGTAAAATAAATACACAAATAAAAAGAAAAAAAGATGACAAACTCAAGAGTTAGTAATGTTTTTGATTAAGGGATAATGAAACATCTTTTCAACTTTTTAATGTAATAGCCATTTTTACAATTTTCATGATAATGGACAATCAATTCGACCTTACAATATATTTTAGAGACATACATACTTATGATAACCCATAAATAATTTATAGACATCAAACACTAAAATGTTGATAATTTTATACCTATTCGAGAATAACATAATGTTTCCATCACAAATAGTTAATAATAAGTATTAATAAGAGACCAAACAATACACAACACAAACAAATCAAACTACAAGAGAATAGACGAGGTGGGTTTGAGGTATGAGGACTCACCTTCCCTTTCCAGCTAGATGAATGACTAAATTGAAGACAACCATTCTCCTAGCATTCTCTATAGGCATTCTCTATAGTCAAGTTTTCCTCTATGATGCTACATAATAGATGATAGAAAGCTTTATTGATTAAATGGAAAAATTTATGTGATTAAATGGAAAACTTTAATGTAGTCAATTTTTCACATCTCAAACATACACAAATTTGAAATATATGAAAAATGACTCATAAATAATTTTTAATTTTATTTTTTATTGAATAAAATAAAAAAATCACGAATAAAAAGATGAGAGAAAGAGACTATGAGTAGAACTATATATTATAAAAACAAGAAGATTAGACAAACTAGATAATATTAAAAAAACTTGAAAAATCAACTAAAAATTTACAATACAAAATGAAAGTAACTTTTATCAAGCAAGTAATGGGTACTGGCCTTTCGAGTTTTATCATAATCAAAACTTTTATCAAGCAAGTGCAACTTTAAGGCTTTACTTTAACATCTTTTTACGGATGACTTTTTTGTTTTCACAGCTCCAAATTTTATGCAAAAAAAACTCAAAGAACATCGTTCAACTTCAACAAATAGAAAATCTAGATTTACAATTTCTATCTGATAGCAAGCTTAGCCAAAGTAAAATTGTAAATATATCATTACAACCTTCTTATGACGGTGTTGTACTTATGATTCGAAAGATTTTGTTTCCTTCATGATAGCTCCCACTCTTTGTAATCTTCTTTGATTCAATATTAAAAAAATAAAAATGAAAGTCTCAATAAAAAGACAATAATAAAAAAAATACTATCTGAAAATTTTCTTTAGTAAGAAGAATTCAGAAGAGTATTCACATTAATTACTGTCATTTTCAACATTGAATATTTCCTGTACCATTTTCAACATTAAATATTCACTATCATCATTGCTTACATTGAGTTTCATGTACAAGTTCTTGGTTTACATTATACTTCATTTAATTTCTATCCAAGAAACCACCTTTAACCTCATGAGAGTAAAAATTATTCCAACTTAAAAGAGTATTCACATTCATTATTACTGTCATTTTCAACATTGAATATTTCCTTGTACCATTTTCAACATTAAATATTCACTATCATCATTGTTTACATTGAGTTTCATGTACACGTTCTTGATTTACATTATACTTCCTTTAATTTCTACTTTAGCCTCATGAGAGTAGAGATTATTCCAACTTAGAAGAATATTCACGTTCATTACTGTCATTTTCAACATTGAATATTTCCTTGTACCATTTTCAACATTAAATATTCACTATCATCATTGTTTACATTGAGTTTCCTGCACACATTCTTGATTTACATTATACTTCATTTAATTTCTATCCAAAAAACCACCTTTAGCCTCATGTACTTAAATATTATTCAAACTCAGACGAATATTCACATTCATTACTGTCATTTTCAGCATTGAATATTTTCTTGTACCATTTTCAACATTAAATATTTACTATCATCATTATTTACATTTTCCTGCACGCGTTGTTTACGTTATGCTTCATTTAATTTCTATCAAGAAACTACCTTTTAGCCTCATGAACATAAAAATTGTTCTAACCTATTCTGTTCTAATCATTTAAAGCTATTGCTGCTGCCTATTGGGGTACCAAAAAAATAGAGAGTATTAAGAACTTAAAATACAGTCGTACATTAATTTTGGTGGGGTTATAATTGTTTTCGGAAGGAAATTTCCAAGCATGCTGAGATTTGAAAGCTGGGCAGAAACGAGTCGTTTTTTGAGTGGTCGGACCAACTCAGAAAAGTATCCACATTTACTGTCGTCACTCTCTACATTAAATGTATTCTGTCGTAATTTTCTACATTGAATATTTGATGTTGTCATTGTTCAGAAGTTGCTGGTTTAGAGTGTACCGAATTTTAAAGCTGTTGCTCCTGCCTAGTGCGGTACAGTTCAATAATGAGTATTAAGAACTTAGAATACATTCGTACATTAATTTCAGTGGAGTTGTGAGTTGTCTTGAGGACGGAAACATGCTAAGATTTGAAAGATGTGCAGAAACGAGTGGTATCTGTAGTTTTCATTTGTTCTAATTTGATTCAGCATTATTTTTGAATTCGATTGTGTATCAAGTTTTTAGCAAAAAACTTAGTTACACAATCAAATTCAAAAGTAATGCTGAACTACAATATGGATTGTGGAAATTTGATATCATTAAATTTGATTGTCAAAGTCTATTTCATTTACAAGTTATTGATTCTTTCATCTTACTTACTGTTTGTCTTTTTATTCTTTGTAAATACATTTCCTCAATACAAAAAAATACTGCTTGTCTCAAAAATCAAATTTATTTAAGTACGGTTGATTGTTCACTTTACCAACTAAATGTCTGAATAATATGAACATTTATAGTATTTAAACATCGTACCATACAAGAACATAATATTATGGCTGATCTTAACATCCGAGAAGAAATGATTGTGTTGTCTCTTTCTGTTCTTTAGTAGCTGCTTTGTATTTATTGATAGTTAGATTTAAGTTTATCTTTGAGCTATTTGTTGGTAGTTCTTATTCTTTATAATTTGTTTTGTTCGATCTATTAAAAAAAACATAATATTATGTGTGATATAGGCCTCATGTAGATACTAGAAGTTATAATAATATGGATGGGGAAAAAATAGATCCACTTTAATATGAAGGAAAAAATCCAACAAGTTTTTACTAAAAGTAATGAAAGACCTTACAATTCTCTCTCAAGATGTAAGATTAAATAAAAATATTATTATTTATATAATTAAAACATTAAGAATATGGAGACTCTTTTCGAAAAATTATTTTAAAAAATTAAGTATAAATTAATTTAGATTAAATGGGTTGTTAAAGTAAAGTTGATGAGATTAACTATTATTAGTTAGTAATTAAAATAACACTGTACAAATAATAATTAATGATGAGAGACTACTAAGATTTATGTCTAAAGAATGTGTTCAAATTGATGGAAGACAATGGGATCTATACATCTCAAAATCTAGAGATGTCCTAGATAGTTGTGTGTGGATCAAAATCAAAATATTCTTTTTTCTTTGTGCTTAGCCAAATTTATTGTTCTAGATCTAGTTCGCACCTAGAAACTCACTTTATATCTATAAACTTAATCTTTGATGATCTTTGAATTCTCCATTATGGATTCTTAGAAAAATAAATGCTAGGCAATACTTACCTATGCCACACTATCAAGTTTTTATGTGGATTAGAATGATTTCTAGGTGATTCACATGTGCTAGAATGAGTGTTACTAATATGATTGCTTTCTTGATTAATTTTTAATGCAAGAACATCTCAATGATTAGGCAGTTTGGCATAAAAAATAATAATGTTTCATTTTCTTAAGAGTTTTATGTTCTTTTGGTTAATTTTGGAGTTCTCATTAGAGTTCAACATTCAATTCTAACAATAGTCTACATCATTCCTAACAATATATGTGGAAATGACACATGATGTTTGGTGGAAATTTTTAAGTCAAATGAAGAGAATGGACTTTGATAGTTTTGTGCATGTGCGACAATGCACATCAAGTATTTCACCATAAATATATGTGGTAACACATAAGGAATTATTCCCTATAGGGATGTTTTACATTAGCACTTTTAGCTTTATGAGTTCCTATTTCATGATAGAAGGTGACACAAAGTTTAATTATTTAAAATCTAGTTGTTTTCTTTCACTTGGACGATAAGGAGGATGCCATTCCTAAGGTACAAGCATGTAACTTTGGTCTTTTAGAGATATAATGATCCTTAGTGAATACCTCATTAGTTGTGCCAATGAGTGAAATGTTTTTAATTCTTGGGAGTTGATGAAAAGAGTTTATAAAAGATGACTATTTTTTGAGGTTGATTTAATTTGATGTGTTATTTCCTTAAGGGTCTTTTTGATAATTTCTTGTACAAACCAAATCTTTAAGACTCATTTGGACATGAGTTTGGAGGAGAAAGGATAAAACTTGAACAAAAAATTGAGAAAAGAATTGAAGGTTTGGAAAAATGTATGTTTCAAATGGGAGTCTAAGTAGTCAAAATTAGAAGTTTTGTGGTGCATTAGTGAGGACCTAGAACAATGCATCAAGCTTGTGACATAAGTAAAAGTGCTAAAAGTCTTTAATACCACTCATGTTATAAAATCATTTGTAACTACAAACTAAAGAAGAATTCGTAGTGTTCACTCCATTGTATAAAACCTTTTGGTTTGCAATTATTGTAAGGTTAAGGCTTGACTATAATGGGCCTAATAGATTGAAGTGTAGTTATTATGGATGAAATAAATACATCATTATGTTGTTATTGGATTGGATCTAGCTTTTTATCACTTTTGGTTTAGGTTGGGTGATATGGTTGGATTCTACTTCATTATATCCTCCAATTATGATTACATCAAATAGAACTAGAACAATGATAATTTCTAGAATACGTGATAAACCCAAAATAATAGTTTTATATGTGTTTCATTGCAAGTTCTCCATTCAAGGGAATGGTTTGCATATTCTTATGCATGTGTTATATTGTGGGTGATCCATAAGAGAGTTAGTTCATAGGTTCTTGTGTATTGTAATGTTCATGATACATTTAGAGGAGTGGTTCACAAATATTTTTTGCATGTGTTGTACCATAAGTGATCTATTTAGATGAGTGGGTCGCATATTCTTATTCTTGTGTGGCATATTAGGTGATTCATTTAAGGAGTGATTGAATAAAACATTGTAAGTGTGTATCACTACATATGTTATGTGGTCTATTCAAAGAAATAGCTCAAAAATAAAGGATAATTATCTTTGGCATTGTGGTGTTGGGTTGTGATTATTGAAAGACTGGTAAATAATTAAATTACTTATGAAAGGTGTTTTGAATTTAGAAATGAATTGGTAGAGATTGCTTACAAGTGTAAATTAGAGGGTATTTTTTCAAAAGAAGAGTTATAAATCCTTAGATGGAAAGAGCTTTAGAAAATTAGAAAGAAAGAAAATTGACCTATTAAATATTGTGGTGTCAAAATTTAAAAGGTTGATGAACTAATAGAATGATTTTATGCTTGGTTAGCTTGATGAGATACTTGGTCAATTGAAGAAAATGGTATAGATAAACTATAAATAGTAAGGAGAATGATTAAATTCATGAAATTTCAACAATCCATAATTATTTTTAGCCAATATTTTTTGGATTTGACTATTTATATTTTTATTAACAACATTTTGGATCAAAATCCATGATCCATTTATCTTCTCTTTCTTTAGTGCCTTGATGATGGGTCATGGAGTTTGATTTGAAACATTGGTAATAAAAATATACAATGGCCAAATCCAAAAAAATGGCTAAAAAGGAGAATGATGTTTTGAACTAGTAGTACAAAAGGGAAAGTTACCAAGTCATTTAAATTAGTCTTCTTTAGGTTATGTGAATCCATTTGACATTACATATTCTTATGCATGTGTCATATTGTGGTTGATCCATAAGAAGGTAGTTCATATATTCTCGTGTATTGTATTGTTCATGATACATTTAAAGGAGTGGTTCACAAATATTTTTTGTATGTGTTTTACCATAAGTGATCTATATAGTGGTGTGGGTCATATTTTTGTTTTCTTTCATGGCAATTTAGGCGATCCATTTGAAGATTTATTGACTAAAACATTATATGTCTGTCACAATACATGTGGTATGTGGTTTATTCAAAAAATAGCTCAAAAATAAAGGGGAAGTATATTTTTCTTTGTGGTGTTGGGCTGAGTTATTGAAAGAGTAGTGAAGAAGACAATTTCTTATGAAAGGTGATTTGAGTTGAGAAATAACTTGGTAGGGATTGGTGAAAAGTTCAAATTAGAGGATATTTTTTTCAAAAGGAGATTTATAGTTCCTTGGATGGAAAGAGATTTGGAAAGGTAGAAAGAAAGAAAATTAACCTTTTATATAATGCAATGTCAAAATTTAATAGGTTGGTGAACTAGTAGAATGATGTTATTCTTGGTTATCTTGATGAGATACTTGGTTAATTGAAGATGGTAGTATAGATAAACTAGAAATAGTAAGGATAATGGTTAAACTCATGAAATTTCTATAGTCCATAATTATTTTTAAACAATATTTTTTGGATTTGACTATATATTTTTAGTATGAATGTTTTGGATCAAACTCCATGATTATTTTATCTTCTCTTTATTTAATTCCTTGATGATAGATCATGGAGTTTGATTTGAAATATTCATAATAAAAATATACATTGTCAAAATCCAAAAAATATAATTGGCTAAAAATGAGAATGATGTTTTGAACCAGTAGTACAAAAGGGAAATTCACTAGGTCATGTGAAGTATAATATTTCAGTGGTTATGCAAATCCATTATACATTAGGAGGCAAGGGATATGATTTTTTTTATAAGAATTTAAAGTAGATGATTTGAATTTTATTCAAAAATATAGATTTCTCATGTTAGACCAAAGGAAGAAAAAGTTTTTTTTCATTGAGGATCAATAGATATAGAGGATTGATTTGATGCTTGAATAAATTCATTGGAGGATTTTACTGTTGGTGTGAATAAGTCTTGTACCTAGTTTATTCCTTTACTAGGGGCTTAGGGGACTTAATTCGCATGTTAAGTTTACTTAGGATATTAGTTGTCATATCTAGATAAGTATTAGTTGCCTTATCTAGAATTTCCACTTTCCTAGGTAGTTATGAGTTAGTTGTCTCATGTGATAGGATTAAGACACTTGTCATGATCTTGTCTTATCCTATATCTCATCCTTGCCTTTATAAGCAAGGCATCTCTAGCATATTTGTTAATAGATTGCATATAGCATTGTATTGTATTGCATTGATCATATTGTATCATATTGCAATCCTTGTTTGGTGGAATAGCATCTTCCATTGATGCTTCTCTCTATCTCTTGTGGAGGTTCTTTGGCGTTGCAGATTGAAGATCTGGGGTTGTTAACTCCAACATGGTATCATAGCTTTGAATCTGGCAAGCCCCTTCCATTTCTTTATTAGAGAGTTTCCATCAATTTCTATTATGATTTTTGAGTTTCTTGTATCCTATATTGCATGCTTGCATTTTGGTGAGATTTGGTGATTGCGGCGCTTTTTGGCTATAGTGGCAGTATTTTAGGCTGTCCCATTGCATCCAGGAGGCTCAAAAAAGTTAGATCTAGCTTTTGTTTCACTCAATTTCGTCACCATTTGCAACTTTGGCAAAGAAGGGTTTCGAGCTCAGATCTAGTGAACAACTTTTTACAAGAGCACTTTGAGCCAAAAATAAGCCTACCATTGCGTCCGGGTGGCCGTTTCCAAGTTTTTTGATATATAATTTGCCTATATTCGGCAAAAGTTGTCTTTGGGGCAAAATTTTTTTAGCAGAGGCGGTCGTATGGCCCCCCTGTGCAGGTATGCGTGTCATCAAAAAAAAATTCAATTTTTTTTTTTTAATTTCCGTCGGCATTTTATTTTTTATTAAAAATTTCAAAAAAAAAATATAAAAATTTATATAGCGCTGTCGGCATTGTCTAAGCCGCAGAATTTAAGTCTGCGGACTGACCGCCGGCCGCAGGGTTTACTTAACCCACTAGCGGCTAGCCGCCAGTGGCTTCTGAACCGACCGCCATGTGGGCGGTCCCTTCTCCACCGATGGTTAAACAAACCACTACCTCCGCCGTCGTGTAACCCGCCAGCGGCCATATAAGCCGCCCAGTGCAGACCGCCACAGGTAACCGCCGCCGACTGCCACCGGTGACCGGAGCCCGAAATCGCTAGCGGGCAACTCAAACCGCTGGAATTTTTTGCAACAGCCAAGCTCCTGGTCATGTGGGTGACCGACCCCAGCCCCCGAGGGCTCAAATTTTGCCCCTGTTTAGTGTTAGATCTTTTATTTTTCCAAGGTCCTAAATATATCTATATATACATACAAACATAAGGTAAATACACAAAAATGAAGTAAAGGTAGAGAAGAATCCACTCACCGTATGTTGCATCTCACCTTGCGCCACCTCATTGCATAGGCCCTCGAGTCTCAAAGGCATGCAAGGTCATACACTTGACATCGTCAATCACTCTCCATTATATTCAAACTGCAAAAGGTAAAAGACAAAATTATTACAAAATACTTAAATTTTTACTCTTATATACTCTCAATTAGGTTATTTATGTATCAAAATAAAATGTGCTTTTTCATTCAAATTAGCATATGTAGTGGGGTCTAGAGAACTCCATTTTTGGTGTCATTTGTTTGTTGGATTCATAATTCCACTCTTGGTCATCAAATGTCTGTCACTATGTGGTATGGTACCTGGAAACACCCTATGATATGACTTATGCAATTTTATGTGGTTAGACTTCTACCTTGATTCTACCTCCATAAAGCAAGCAGAATCAAGGTGGGGCATATATCTACCCTTGAATTTGATTTCTTGACCAAGTTAGATAAGAGTATTTTTGAATGAATAACGAATTGGTTTTGTAGGATGTGCTTCCTAACTTTGTGGTTTTGTAGATAACTACAAGGGGGGCTTCATTGTCCCATGTTTTGTGAATGATTCCATATGAGTATCCTTTTATGAGATAAAGTTTGTTTTTCAAAGTACTTTAGCTTGCATATGCACATAGTGTCATATGGGTACTAAAGTGGGGGTTAAATGAAGTGTAGAAAATTGTAATCCCTTCTTGGAGATAGTACAAGTTCACGCTTAGTTTGAACCTATTTTAGTACCCCTACATTCATGTCCCTTAAATCATCATTAATAAGCCCCTAAGACCCTTTATTATGTATCCCAAAGCTTTTTTCAACTAAAATACTAACAAATTCAAAAAATACATTTAATATTTAAACCCCTTGACATTATGTCAACATGAAAAGCTAGGGTGGGACCCATACACCACCTTGTGCATATGAGTGCCCCTAGGTGGGACTCACATGCCACATTGGGCGTATGAGTCCCATTTGGGGCATTTTTAGGGTTTTGAGTAGGAAATTAAGGTTTTAAATTCAAATTTTGCAAATATATCAACATTTGGGATCTAATAAACGGTAAATTAGATAGGATGCCTATAAAATCTAAGTCTCACATCCATTTTTTTGAACTAGAGCTAGAGAGACAAAGAGAGACCTAGAAGAAAATAAGTAAGAGATTCACATTCAAGAGCAAAGGATCAAGAAAAGTTGAAGTCTTGGAGCAACATTATAGTAATTTTCAGGTCTTCAAGCTCACTTTCATTTTAAGATCAAGCATTGCCAAGGATTGATGATAGTTGCCTATGAGGATCATGATGGATTCTAGGTTGGGGAGATGCAACTAGCCATTGAACCAAGCCTAATGACTTGTTTCCTAAGTGATTCCATCTTACATTATCATTCTACTTTCTACTTAAAGGAAGGTACATGTATTCTTATGGCTTATTAAGGTGATTGAAGATCTTCCAAAGTGAGTCTTGTCATCATTTCCATGTTTCATTTTTATCCTATTCAAGCACATTAGAGTAGGGTTTATTACATTTTAGATCTCTTAATCTTAGGCACACTTAAGATTAGGACTTTCACACACATTTCCATTTTAGATCTATACTTTCTATCAAGGTTTAATTACCAAACTAGGGGTTTGACCAAGGGAAACCCCCCATAAGCAAATCAACACAACATTTTGTTTTGTAGATTTCTTGCAAGTTCATATCTGGAAGAGAAGTTTGAAAGATATAGGAAGGAAGTGCAAAGACAAGAGAAAAAATTTAGGTCCTACTTTTTCAGAATGGAAGAACGAGACTAAATTTCCCTACTAAACTTATGAGTCCTAGTATACCCCTTTTACTAGTCTTCCACAGATCCTAATCAATCACTAGAGCATTCTGGATTTTGCCCAGAAACCCTAATCTAGGACTAAATTTCCCATTCTAGCGTATCAATCCTATTGCACTTCAGAAATAATAATTTTCAAGTTTTTCAAACCTTGTTTAGACATCTTCACTTCTCTAGGTACTTTTCTATTTTATTCTATTTATTAATCTGATTTCATGCTTTCAAGTTTCTAGGGTTTTGTGCATACATGTTTGCATTTCTCCTTTGAAGCTTCATTTGATGGTGAATCCCTATTTAATCACACCAAGGAACCCTTAACCTCTTCCTAAATCGAGTCAACTGGGTGAGGAATCTAGGTTCCTAATGAACTAAAGCACGAAATAGGACCCCCCAAAATATTCCATCTCCTAAAAGGTGGAACCACCCTATTTCCTTTCACTAAACTATTTTAAAAAAATATATATTCCAAGGAATAAATATATTGAATCATTGATCTAGAAGAAAAATTTTAGTATGAGGACATTACAAACTTAAATAGGGTGAAATTTATGAAGATTCATCATCTCTATAATGTGTTTAATATGGAGATTCATTAGCACCTAATCCAAGCACATTGCAGAAAACATAAGACTATAATTAACTCATGGGTAGCTGGGAATAAATGCTATTGGTAGATCTTAAATAAAATAAGACAAACTCCTTAGCGAGGAAAAGTTGCAACTCCTAGCCATTGTTCAATATCTTAACATTTTTAGCTCCCCATACCATGTCTATATCATTATAGAAGCTCGCATAAGCACTGGTAGCTACAGCTATGAGCAAGAACAACATAATGTAATGAAGAATACTAGAGGCACCAATGACCAAACATGATTTGTGCCTAGATGAAATATCCTCCTTCTTCCCCTTGCTCTTCCTCTTCTTTTTTAGATGATAGGATTGAAAGATATTGAGCGATCAATGAAACAAATATAAAAAATGTTTGCAACCGCATCATTAGCTAGTTGTCCTCTCAGTTAGCATTGGAATTCAACCAAAATGGGTGAGAAGAGAAAGTGCATCTCTTAGCAATAAGTTGAGAGATGATCATTTTACAATCCCCATTTTGTGTAGAATCCAAAGTAGCCAATAAACAGTAAATAAATAAAGAACATAGCAAAACACATAGAATTCTTTAACATGAACACACACATCTTTTATTTCTTTGATGATTAAATTGGTTTTTCATTACAATTCCTTCTACATGCAAATTTTATATTTCCCATACATTTAGCATGCACAACTTAGACCACCTCAAAATAAGATTAAATATATCACTGAACATGCATCTATTCATGCAATCTAATAGTCTTAAAATAAAGCTGCAAATTAGAATAAACAAAATGAATTGCATGATGGTGAGATGCATGCATCACTTCCCAACATTTTGGGTAGAAAATTTTCAGTTAAACTAAAGAAGCCATTATGCTACAGCTGGTCGCTTCTCTGGTATGAAGTCCAAGAGTAAGAGCTGAAAATCAGAAAAATCATTAGCTAATTTTTCCTTTAAAGTTATATTTCTATATAAGAACTCCTCTCAGGGGCCAAAAGCATAATTGCCTACTATTTTTCAATTCACCTTTTTTTTTAATAACTCACAAGAATAAAATCCACCCAAACCAACTTTCTTTACAAACTAGCCAAGAGGCTCTAACATTAAGGAAAGATGGTCCTTTTGCCTATTATAATAATCTCCAGCATGTGGATCAAAGAGCGCATCACCAATAGAAAGCTCAAAAGGAAATGACCAAATATCTACAATGGTGGAGTAGTCAACTCCAATGATAACCTTAGGAGCTCTATACTTCTTGAGGTGGTGTATAAGACCTTGAATATTCTAGGAGAAAAAAAGGAATGTCATCACTATTCAGTTTGTCAAGATTACAGTAACAATTCTCCAAAACAATATGTTAAAATTATAACATATTTTGTCATGGGTGGGATTGAGGAGCATGGGCGGGATTGAGAAGCATGGGCGGGAAAAGAAATAATTTTAATCTTCGAACAATGGTGCAAGAGGCAGAGCAGGACCTAAGGAATCGTAGGTGGAATTGGCTCAAGTTTCGAGCAAGAAGAAAGGTGAGAATGTCTTGAAAGAGAAGGACACCGGAAACAATATTCTAGTGGACATAGGAGGGAAGGCTATCCTAGCTACAAACTCTGAGGGTTCCATCAAAGGAGAGAAAAGAAAAAAATCCAATGAAGTGGTGGGGGCCACTAGTGGGGATGGAGGTAAACGCAACTAGTGGGGATGGAGGTAAACGCAAACCATGGTCTTCTCTGTTTGGGGTTAAACCAAATGGAAAATTGATCTTCCCTCTAGTGCACATCATCTCTGACCCAGGAAAAGGTAAGTTTTCTATCTTTGTGTCCCTGATTAGATAATAGATCATAATATAGCATTAATGGACAAAACTTTGGTGGGAAAGTTCACGAGCCCCAGACCAAATATTGAAGTGGTTAGGGAGTTTGTTAAAAATAAGTGGAGAACTAATGGTAAAGTCTTTGTTGCAGCACTTCCTAAAGGTTATTTTGATTTTGAGTTCACTTGCAAGGAGGACATCTTGGCTGTGAGAAGTGGTGGTCCATGGGTTATAGGGAAATTCTCCCTGGCTCTTAAGAAATGGACTTCAAATCTGGACCTTTTAGACTCCATCTTTGAGAATGTTCCAGTTTGGGCTAGACTCCTGGGTCTACCTCTAGAATATTGGAGTGAAAATTTCTTCAATGGCATCACAAATTATTTTGGGGAGCTTCTATCTATAGATCTTATGACAATAGCTAGAAAAAGGCTTGTGTTCGCAAGAATCTATGTGGGAGTATCCCAGAATGTTGACCTTTCCTCATTTGTCAAAATCCAGTTGAACTTGGGCACTTGGATGTAGGCTATTGAGTTTGAAACCATCCCTTTTGCTTGCTTTAAGTGCAAAAAAATAGGGCACTAGGCAAAGAAATGCCCTTTCAATGCCAACAAAGAGAAAGAGAAACCCGCGACAATTTCTAAAATAGTATGGAGAAAGAAATCAGAGGGGTAAGGTATAGAAAGAAAAATGTTATTTCCTAATGGTGAGTTAGGGAATAAGGAATCTGAAGCTCAAGCAAACCCCCTAGGCATTGTTTGTGAAAAAGGATCTAAGGGTATGGACTTTCAGGAGCCTCAACATAAAGAACCAAAGGATACCTCAAGTATTAGGGAAAAAGGAGAAGGTGACTCGGTGGCTAAAGAGAATGGAAAATAGAATCAAGACGTAGTCATTAACAACCTCAAGTTGAGCCCAGTTGGAAAGGGTGATGAGGTACTAGTCTTGGAGGATATTCCCATCTAGGTTCTATCTTTGGAGATTGGTATTCCTTTCTTGTCCCCTACCTTAGAAGGAAGTATCCCTTCGAGTGTGGATTCTTTGTAGTTTCTAGAATCTATTACCCTAGGCTATGTCAAGGATACCTTTGAGAATCAAAGCCAATCAAATGAACTATCAAGTGATAACTCAACTCAATATATGAATGATCTGATGGACACTTTACCCTAGGAGCAAAGGAGGATTTTTTATGAGTGGGAATCTAGAAAAGAGTCAGAAAGCCAAGAAGAAACTAATAGAGAGGAGGCCATTTCTTTATCCAAGAAAAAGAAGAAAAAAGAAAAACAACAGAAAACCCCAAGCGAAATTTCCACCAGAACAAGAGCAAAGGCTGACTAGGGAGCTATAAATAATTCTCAAGGAAGAAAATCAGTGAAATGGTTGAGGGAGCATGATAGCTTTCAGGACATAGCAAATGGTGTTCAGAAAACCATTCCGAAGATTCTCCAATCCCTTGGGAAATCATGAAGATTATGTCATGGAAAATAAGGGGGCTTAACAGTCCCCACAAGCAGGATGTTTTGCACAATTTTGTCAGGGATCATAAACCTAATATTCTCCTTATCCAAGAAACTAAAATGTCAGAAAAGGTGGAGAAGATTAAAATGTTTCAGTATTGTAGTATACAAGGAAATAGTTCAGATGAAGCTTCAAGAGGAATTGCTACTTTCTGGAATAAGAAACTCATCAAGGGGGATCCGCTTATTCAGAGGTCTAATCATTTGGCTACTAGATTCACCCATATTAGAGATAACTTTTATTGGATTCAGTCAAATATATACACCCCCAATGGGAAAGGGGCTAGAAATTCTTTTTGGAAAGAACTCACCGCCTTTCGAAGGATTTTTAACAGTGAATCTTGGGTTGTAATGGAAGACTTTAATACTCCCCTTCTTAATGAAGAGAAATTTGGAGGCTTCTAGATTAATATGGAAAGCAAAGAACATCTTCTGGATCTCATCAATAACTAGGTGTTGATTGATCTTGATCTGCAGGGATCAACCTACACCTTGTTGAATAGAAGAAATGGTACGAACTTGATCCAAGTTAGATTAGATAGAAATTTAATTTTGATCAATGGTTCATAGATTATTACTTTTCGTAAAAACCCTTTCAAGGGTGGGTTTAGACCACTTTCCTATAAGTTTTGTTGCGGACCCTATAAAGATGAAGAGGAATACCCCCTTTAGATTTGAAAGAATGTGGCTCTCCCATCCACAATTTTTTGAGGAAATTAGGAAATGGTGAAACATTGATGTCCCAGGGACTGCTATGTTTAGGGTGGCTAAGAAATTAAGGGAAGTTAAATTCAAAATAAGAAATTGGAAGAAAGAGTCCTTTGGAAACATCTTTGGAATCAAATCTGAACTTCAAGTGGAGTTAGCAGAGATCCAGAACAAAATCCAGAGGGAAGGATATTTAGATGATATTAAGGATAAAGAGAATGAGTTGTTGGTGAAAATGCATGATATTATTGCCAAAGAAGAGGATTTTTGGAGACAGAGATCAAGAGCTTTATGGTTCTCGGTTGAAGATAGAAATACTAGGTATTTTCATTTGTCTGCTTCTAAACACAGGGTTGTCAATAAAATTTCTCACATAGAAGTTAATGGTAACCAGTTTGAGGAGGACTTGAAGATATTAGAAAGCAAGCTATCCTTTTCTTTAAAAATCTCCTATCTGAGAATGGGGAAATTAATCAAATTGATCAAGATCACCTGTTAGGGACCATACCCAAAGTGGTTGGTCCAGAAGATAACTCTAAGTTGGTTGCTATTCCCTCTAGAGAGGAAATAAGGAAGGCTATATTTTCCTTTGAAGGGAACAAGGCCTCGGGCCCTGATGGGTTTCCAATGTTCTTCTTTCAATGGTTCTAGGAGATTGTTGAAGAGGATGTTGTGAATGTTGTCAAAGAATTCTTTGGGTCCAAAAGTCTCCTAAAAGGATTAAATGCTACTTTCCTAGTCCTTATCCCAAAGAAATCTAGAGCTACAAACTTTGAAGCCTTTAGGCCTATAAGTCTCTACAATTCTCTCTATAAAATCATCTCAAAAGTCTTGAGTTCTAGGCTTCTTATTATTTTTCCTTCGTTGATTTCCCCTCAATAAAATGGCTTCGTTCCTAGTAGGAAGATCCTTGATTCTATTGTCATGGTGCATGAGAATATCCATTCCCTGGTGGAATCAAAGACAAAAGGTTTTCTCTTAAAGCTTGATATTTCAAAAGATCACAACAAAGTGGACTAGAAGTTCTTAAAATTTTAAGGGTGTTTGGTTTCAACAGCAGAGTTCTTCAGTTGGTGGAGTAGCTTGTTTCTACAGTTTCTATATCTGTAATGGTGAATGGCTCTCCTTCAAATTTCTTTCAGAATGTGAGAGGTCTAAGATAGGGTGATCCTATATCACCCATCCTATTTATAATAATGGTTGAAATTCTTGGAAGAAACCTAAAAAGATTGATCGATCAAAGACTCCTTGCTGGTCTTAAACTGTATTCCAGCAATCTGATTTTCTCCCATCAACAGTTTGTTGATGACACTATGCTAATGGGCGGGTCAACTGTGTCTAAGGCTAAGACTTTGAACAAATTATTGGATGAGTATGAGAGGGTGTCAGGCCAGATGATCAATAGACATAGAAGTTCTCTTTTATTTTTTAATACCCTTGAGCATAGACATATCAAAATAGCCAAAATCCTTGGTTGTAGAGCAGAATCTTTACCCTCTACCTATCTTGGCTTACCTTTAAGCCTTAAACTTTTGGATTCTTTTTGGAGCTCATTGTTTGACAGGTTCAGCAAAAATCTTGCGGGATGGAAAGGAGCTCTTCTAAGTCAAGCAGGTAAAATCCAACTCCTTAAAGCTTCTCGTCTGAATCTCTCGATATATGCCTTAAGCCTTTTCAAAATTCCTGCTAAATATGTAGATTCTATTGAAAAGATTCAAAAAATATTTCTTTGGTCGAGCGTTGAAGAAAGAAAAAGATTGCCTCTAATAGGGTGGGATCTGGTTTGTAGACCGAAAAGTGTTGGGGGATTAGGTCTTAGAAAGATCATAATGATCAACAAGATGCTTCTTGCTAAGCACATATGGAGATCATTTTCATCTTTAGGAGAATGGAAAGATATCTTAAGAAGCAAATATATGACAAATTTTGGGTCTCTCAAGGCCTTGCTTGAGTCTCCCTTACTGCCCTGTGGATCAGCTTGTTGGAACAACATGATTGCTGGTAGAAAGATTGTGGATTTAGGTGTGGGATGGCAAGTTAGAAGTGGAAATCAAACCAGGTTCTGGGAAGATAGATGGATTTTTAAGGATCCCCTAATCAAAATTGAAAGATTCAACAGGTGGGCTGAAATATGTAAAGCAACTTTTGGTTCATATGTCAAAGATTATTGGCGTGAAGGAAATTGGGTGGATTTGTGTTAGTTTAGCCAAGAATTGGCCGATTCAATCCTCTTTGATGGCGGTAAGATTAGGATAGGACCAGTTGGATGATTGTCTCGTCTAGAAAGACAACCCCTCAGGCAACCTCTCTGTGTCTTCGACAGTCGCTATGCTATCCTTTTCCCAAGTTTCCCCTCCTTTCCGAGCGAAAGCTTGGATAAAACACTTGACACCCAAATTCAACATTTTTTTCTAAATTCTTCTTCAAAATAAGGTGCTCACAGTTGACAATCTCTGCAAGCATGGATTCCAAATTCCCAACATATGTTATCTTTGCAAGAATGAAGTGGAGTCAGTTAACCATTTGTTTCTTTATTTCCTGTTCGTTGCTTCAATATGGGAAAAATTTCTTACTCTTTGGAAGATATCTTGGGTGTTCCCTATGTCAATTGAAGATTTTTTCTCTCAATGGAAAGCTCCATCTCAAAACCCTTCCATTTGAAGGTTGTGGGCTTTTACCTTCCCTTATGTTGCCTGGGGAGTTTGGAAAGAGCAAAATAATAGACTCTATAAGGACAAGGAGATGTTAGAGTCTATTGTGTTTGATAAAATTCTCAAATTAATGATGGAAAACTTTAATGCTATCCCCCAAAAGGACTTTGATCTAGAGGCAACGGTGTGCACTCCCTATGATTTAATGATAGCCAAGGATTGGAAGCTCAAAATTGATGTGTCAAGGGCTTCTAAACCAGCTAAGAAAGATAGGGAGGGAGTTAGCTGGAATTTTCTGCCAAATGAATGGGTAAAAGCCAATTTTGATGGGGCGATGAAAGGCAATCTAGGGGTGGTAGGAATCAGTGGAGTTCTTAGGGATTCTAATGGTAATTTTATAGTGGTGGTGGCCACATCCCTAGGATCCCAAACCAACCATGTGGTAGAGGTTGTTGGAGCTTTTCAAGTCATAAATCTAGCTTATAGAATGAATATTAAAAATCTATGGCTCGAAGGGGATTCCAAAAACATCATTGAGTGTATCCTAGGTAGGACCCCCCCGTCTTGGACCATTAAGAACTGGATCAAAAAAGCCAAATCGATCTTATTCATGTTCAATAAAATACAAATTTATCATGCCTATAGGGAAGCCAATAGTGTGGCAGATTATTTCATGAATGAAGGGGTCAAACGGAAGGGATTCTGCACATGGCAGAATGTCAAGGACCTGGGTGCTGAGGTAAGGGCTTTATTGGATTATGATGCTACGCATGGTAAATCTAGCTAGTTTGTATCAGGACTTCGGCTCTAGTAAAATTTGTAGAGAATTTCCTGTAAAAATGGGAGGAGATAGGAAAAGGGTTGAGCCGAAGAGCTTTGAAATGCACACAAGGAATCTGAAAGTTTGGAAACAGGTCAAACACGACAGATTGCTTCCTTTTCTGGAAAAACTTCATGGACTTGACCCGAAGGCTACTGATTACTTCGAGAAGAACTGGAACAATGGAGAAATTATCCTCTTTAGTAGGAAAGTGAAGCTGGATGAGAACCTAATTGGAGAGGTGATTGGTATGTCCACCGAGGGCTTGAAATTTTTTCGAGATAAAATATTTTCAGATGAGGTGGTGATTAGATTTCTGAAGAAAGAAAAGGAGAAATTGAAATTGGTTAAAGTCTCCAATAGTTACTTCGAGGCCAAATCCATTAAAGCGCTCTGGAGAAAAGTCCTTCGTATCATCATGGAGTATATTACCTTGGATGGGAGACTTACTAGGCTTTATGGGTATCACTTTGCCCTGCTCAACCACTTTCGCCATAAGGTAAGGGTCTCTCTTCCTCATTACTTGTTTCATTCTTTGAGCAATAGTCTTGATGACCACAAGAAAAACCTCAAAAGAAATCCTATTTTACATACTGGGCTTATCAAATTGATCTATGAACACTTTCAAAACATGTCGGCCCCTTCTGACCTTGTTGTCATTTTAGCCTATGAGGATTATGACACTGAAACTAGTGGCTCGGAGAA
The DNA here is from genome assembly GCA_007258455.2 of Sequoia sempervirens. NCBI lineage: Eukaryota > Viridiplantae > Streptophyta > Pinopsida > Cupressales > Cupressaceae > Sequoia > Sequoia sempervirens. The sequence goes on from VDFB02301114.1 coordinate 28,540, forward strand.
AAAATCCTTGTCAAACCCAGAGAGAATTTTTGCAGACCCTCCTTCCCTTGTCCTTTCTGGTAAGAAAAGCTAGCCTCGCAAACCCCAGCTCGTGAAAGCATGCATTGTGAATGAGCCTAGTAGTTTAGCCCCTAAAGCTAAATGTGTCCAAAAGGGGTCCCCTACTAAAAAAATAGTCCCCTACTCTAAGGATACCCTAGAGGATAAAATAGAGGACCCTGAAGCTAGCAAAGACTCTTCCTCATCCTACTTGGCAATAGACAGAGATGAAAGAACCAGGTCCCAAAGAACCCTTGACCCAAATGATAGCTTCTTCAAACAAGACAAGGTTTCGTTTGTTGATGTCTTGGCCATTGCTAGGAATGGTGCAGTCAACTATTTCAAAGTGATGAGATGGGCTTTTCACGAGATTAATGACCTGAATATCAAAAATAGAGCCCTCCATAGCAAATTGGAAGAATTGGAAGTAAAAGTTTCCTTTCAGAGTAAGGCAGAAGGGGTGCGAAATGAGAACATCATTAGGAAGGAGGTCGAGGATAATGAGGGCAAGGATAAGATGCTAGGAGCTGAGATTGAAAAAATTAAAAACATTATGACAATGGTTGTAGAAAAAACCACAGAATGGCAAGGCACAATGCCATTATTATTAACGCAATGACAGAGAAGCTAGATAAGTCACAACAGGGTTCTCTGGTTGTTGACTTGGAAGAAGATAAAGACAAAAGCAAGGAAGAGGATATGGGGATATCAAAGAGAACTAGAGCCAACCTGAAGAGGAAAGTGCCTCCCTCTCCACAGATGGTTCATACCTTTAAGAGGGGTTTCTAGGAGATGCAAAACCTGGAAGTTGAGAACAAAAGTGTTAAAGTCCTTAGATTAACTGTAGCTGGTTTTTTTGTCCAGGATTCTGGCGAGTTTTTTTGGTGGCCTTTGTTGGCCCTTGTTTGGGGGTTGCTGAGCTTTGTTATGGTTCTTTTTTATTTGAAACCTTCTTACTTCTGTGAACTTTAATGCTCTTTATTTATCTTGTTTGTAAACTTTGTGGTTTCAGGTCCTTGTAAAACCCATTTTTTCCTTTATCAAAAACAATTCTCCAAAAACTCATTTGAGAAAAACTGCCCAGTTAAATATTGTGAATTTGTGTCCTTTTTTACAAGAAATTCTCCTTCTTTCAATTATTACAATGGATTGCAAGACTAGTATATAACTACGAGGGAGGATGGAGAGCAAATTGTTATCTCTAACTAGGAAGATACCATTGAAACAGATGGAGAGAAAATTGTTATCTCTAACTAGGAAGATACCATTGAAACAGATGGAGAGCAAATTGTTATCTCCAACTAGGAAGATAATATTGACACCAATTGAGGCATTCTAGAAAATTTAGGTCAACTGGAATTACCAGCTAAATTTCCAATATTATCTAAATGTTTGGGTCAAGCTCCATTATCATTAGGGTTTCTTTTCTTTTTTGAAAGGGGAGCCTTAGCAAGCTGAGTAGAAATTCTATTATGAGGGAAGATAAGGGATATAAAATAAGTATTTGAGAGGTTGAGATAAAGGACATGTAGAGTATAATGAAAATAATCTATTTGAATATCTTCATCATCTTTTAAATATTTAGAGATGTCAATCTTGACATATACATTTTTATGAACTAGTAAAAAAAAAATCAAACACAACATAAATAACCTTACCAAGCTTGCTAGCAATTGTGGTTAAGAAATTCAACAAGGTAAAGGAAAACATGAAATTTCTATCCATATTGACTCACAAAAGATCTTTTCATAAAAAAACTGTAAAGTCTCAAGCCTAAGGTTGAAAAATTAAATGAGATACACATAAATACCAAGGGTCATGCTTAAGAATGTTCTACATGATTGACTTTTGTAACTTTAAAAGATAAAAATATTGGTGACATGTTCTACATGACATCAAGACATACCTTGTGTGGGGCCTAGTTCTTGCTAACCCAATCTTTAGACATGCTTTAGGGGGTGTTCTCCTAACAAATTAACCTATTAAAATAAAATTCTCTAGCCATTTGTAAGCATTATCAACTTTGGAATGGATAACAAGACATTTGGACGAGGATCAAAATTCATACTCCAAGGAACGGCTCTAGGAAAATTCATCACCACCAATTCACCGACAATAATTCACTGCCATAGAAAATTCACCGATGGAAAATCACTACCAACAATTCATCGCCACGAAAAATTCACCGCAAGCAATTCACCACCACCAAAAATTCACCAATGGAAAATTCACCGCCAAATTTTTTTTAATTTTATTTGGCGATGAATTTTCCTTCAGTGAATTTTCTATGGCAGTGAATTGTTGGCAGTGAATTTTCCATCGGTGAATTTTCCATGGCAGTGAATTGCCGGAGGTAAATTTTCCATTGGTGAATTGCTTGAAATGAATTTTCTGTACGCCCCAAGAAACACCATGGGACAAATAACTGAGGGCCTTTGTTTAGTGGAACCATCATCAAGAAGTGTCAAATCATTAACACCAATAAAATATATTTTATTAATAAAATTTGAGATCATAGAAAACATATATTAAAAAATAACCTATACAAAATACAATAGAAAAAAATAATTTCTACATAAAATACAATATAACATCAATACAATGACACAATTCAAAAAAAAAACAATGCAATTCTTTTATTTTAACATTTTTTTACATTGCCCATTCCTTCGAATTTACGTTGTTCTTATTTCCTTTCAATTTTAAATAAATACTAGCTATTGCACTTTTTGTGTGCAATTGGGTACGCCGAATTTTTGGTTGGAATAGTTATATTGTTTGAAATGGATCAATCTTAGTAAATTTGAAAAATATAATTTGATAATTAATTGCTATATGCGACAAGTGGTCATTGCAAACCTTGAGCTCTTGTTGTATTATTATTTTGAAATGCAACTTTTTTTAATTTGCATGTAATAGTGAACATATCGGTTGAGTATCAAATTGTTTTGTAATTTTGGATACAAAATTGTGTATCAACAATCTATCCAATTCTTGCTTTGCCAATCTCCACTCGCTCCTACATCGAAGGTTATAAGCAAAAATCTCTAATGGTTTGGATATTTGTTTAACACTTTTCTTGCCTTTGACATGAACAATCAAGATGGATTCAAATTATTCAATGGTTTGGTTATGGTTGAGGAGCTATGGAGGAATATTTCATAAGGGTTTGTGCCAGTACTATATTTTGTGTTCCTAACTCTGATGCGGCCATTGGAGATGACGTAAGTACTATTGGTCTCGATGACATTGTAGAACCACTCTAGAAGATATTAACGAGCAAGTTGGGATATATGATTTCAAACTTACAGAATTGTAACAGCATAACAGTTAATCGCAAGGATATGTGAAGTAAAAACAATATACCATAATAGCTATGGAAATAGAAGTAGAAAAGTATGACAAAAAAAGTAACTGTGCTTGCTATCAAAATGTAGAAAAAGAACATGGTGACAAAGACATTACATTATTTATTGGAAATGGCAGGTGTATATTCCAATTTTGGAGTGAATTTAAACTATCAAAGGAAAAAGGTACATATGTCACATTTCTTGACATGGCCTAAGTTTGCATCTGATCTGGATTACCTAGTAACTCATAGATTTTGGACTAATCTTCCCTTAATATATTTATATTTTATCTAAATCTGATCTGATATTGGTTGTATAATTTCTAATCGGATCCTGTACTTATATTGATTGTTGGCTGCTCGCAAACCCTTGCTGGTGTAATAATAAAATTATATTGTTGATTTTTATGTTGTTCTTAAATATTCAACCATAATTATTAGGAATAATCAGAAGGGGATCTGACAAACACATTTTGGGAACAATAAGCTTTCTCAACAAGGACAAAATTAACCAAGGGAAAACAATTATTTATGGTCCAATCCCAAAAATGGCCAATAAATATTGAAAGCCAATGGCATTATATAGATATGCTCAACAAAATTGAACTTCAAATTGAACTTAAAAGTATAGAAAACTTAATCATCAAATTAATGATTCTCAAAGTTATCTCGATGCAAGTGCATCTTTGGGCAAAACAACAATCTTGCATCACCCAAAAACTGGTGAATTAAGAGCACAAAGCATTGGTAGACTTCATAAACGTGGGTAAGAGTGAAGTTCATGGTAGTCACTATTGTTGCAGAAAGCCATTCTTTAGCAACCATATAATGCTACAGAAAATCACTCCAAGTTGCTAGACAAGTTATTCCTAGTTGTTACAAAATTGTTGTGACTACTGTTGAAAGCCATTCACAATTGTTGCAAAAAGCCCTCTGCCATAGTTACTCAGTTGTTTCATAAAGTCATTTCCAGCAGTTAAACAACTGCTATGAAAAATCATTCATGACAGATTTTTGGGGGTCTCAATGAGGAACGGATTTAATAGTTTCCTTCAGCCTAGATGTGTGTGACTCTATCTCTTACAAAAGGACACTGTTTCATGCCAATAGCACAGTGATGTGATGATAGCTCAGTCTCCCTGTTGACCAACAAGTCTCATACTTGGAGAGCTAATGCCTAGTCAGGACAATGGAGATGTGAAAAGTCCAAGAAGAAGAGGCACATTTTCAGACAGAGGGAGCATCATAAAGATGTTGTGGAAACGTAAATGATGACACAGAAAAAACAAAACAGAAAAAGGAAAACCGACAATTTGACTGTTCATCATTGCTTGAATATGCCATTCCTTCTCTGGCACTTCTCTTTCATCTCTTCCCAATCACTACCCTCCTTTGGCCTAGTTCAAAAAGATACAAGTTTCGTGTTTGGTTAGTCTCCGCCTAACCATAATTATTAATTATAATTGAGTGGAAAGTCAATTAAGATAAATTTTAATCTATTCTTCTACTATATAAAACTATAATAATTATTAATTATAAATTTAATCGTTTTATGTAATCATTTTTATTTTAAAATATAATTTTTAATAATAAGTATAAATAAATTAATTATAGTTTATTTTTTATTATTTAAATATAATCCACATTTCATATAATGAACTTATAAATCAAAAAATATATATATATCAAAATTTACCTGAAACAAATTATAAATCAAATATTACATTAACTAAAATATAAAATAAATCTTTCAAATAAATAAAAATAATTAATTTAAAAAAAAAATGATTCAATATTTTTCAATTGTAAAGCAATCAATAATAATTTTATACATCACTACTATCAAAAATAATAAATAATTATCATATTTATATTAATCAAAATTTGCCTTTAACAAAAATAACTCTTCAATATGATCTCTAATTTCAAATTATATATTTTTTAAATTTAATTAAACAAAATAAAATTTCAATTTGACATCTCAATCTATATTAATTTAAAAAAACTTTTTAATACCTATAAAATTGGTAAAAATCATTTAACAATTAAACAGGCAATCCATGAGATTTTAGGATAAATAAGAGGAATTACGACGGACGAAGGCACAAGATTTGTAGGGTATTAAGCCTGCAAATGCCAAGAAAAGTCTTTAATTAATTTTGTAATGATTCGGACGTGGAATATATTGATGTAATGTTTAATCTATCCAGCATAAGTTCATTATATTATTTAAAGATAACAGTTTATTTTATCATTTTGTGGTCTGCAAAGAATTGCAGGTGCTATTGACAGGTGGAAGGCCAACATGGGATTTCCAAATTACGGTGTTTTAGGTATTCGAATATACAAGGACGGAGAATTGGCGGTGAAGTTACTTCGGCGGCGTACGTTGTTTCAAATGTGACAGCTCCCTCTTCCCAATTTTCCGTGCAGCAATCGCCCAGACGGAAAGTTACCTAAGCAGTGAATTAATTGGCTGGCAAGATTTATTTAGATTGCATGGAAAGCAGCGAAAATCGGCGGCGAAAGCTGGCGAAAAGTGATGAACGGCTGTAAAGCGGACTGCGTGCAAAGCGGATGCCGTGAAAAATGGATGACGTGAGAAGCGGTGATCGTGGTGCCGTGAAAGGTGGACGGAATATCGAACGATGGGCAAACATTCGTTCATCTCCAGGATGGCTTGAGCCATCGATTTTAAAAAATAGTCTGGCGCAGTTCATAGTAGGATACGCCTTCGGCGTAAAAAATCATAAATATAACATCTATCTACTAATGGGAACGGCGCGAGTTTTCTTAAGAAAAATAGAAAAGAATGCATAAAACGGAACTGAGAGCACTTAAAGTTTATCTAGAAAAAAAAGCATTTTATCTCGTGCCGGGCACGACTCTATGTTTGAAGAATGCGTCTGGACTAGCTAGTTTTGAAGACCGAAGGGCTACGGGAGAAAACCAATCAACCTAATTATTTTGGAAGGTTGAATGTCAATTATGACTGCAAATTAGTACACAAAGATAAAAACAAACTGTATTCTAATTTGAAACAGCAGCGGATTAGCCAATTTTTCATACAGTCAATCTCTATGGTCATTTTTTTTTATTATAAACATATACTAAAAATCTAAGCTATAGATTTAGGCAAAGAGATACCTTTAACCAACCTTTGGAAAATAGAATGACTAGAAGGTATCAAAAGCATTCAGTAGCAAGCACATAAGGAAATTGTAAGGGACATCCCTAGTAGATGGATTGGAAAAGGCCAAAAATACTAGATTATTGGTTGTTAATAGTGAGATAAATTGAATTATTAGAAAAGAGAATGTAGATTGATTGAGTAAAATGGAGACCAAATCTTAGATCTGGATGAATGGCAAGGATAAACAACCATTTGATATGATCATAAGATTAAATAAAATAATTCTGATGAACAAGGCTTGCAAATCGGATCATTGATCCTATTCCATACCTTCCTAGACCACAATGATATTGTCCAATATACAGATTTAATAAAGATAGTTTTCTTAGGTCACACAATTTCAAGAAGAAGAGGACATAACTTTAACACAAGAGCTTTGACTGTGATATTATAGGAAACTTTAAGCAATGTGATCAAATTCCAATTATAAATATCTCCAAGATCACCTCAATTAGGTATGACTTTGATATTCCTTTTGTTAGTAATTTTTTGTTAATGAATTGGACTAAAATTCTTCAAGATAAACTTTATAAAGATCCTCATGCATATAATCCCAAAGATTCTTATAAAATTCACAAAGAAAACCATCATATATGGGGATTTCTCATTAGCCATAATGAATATATCTTCACATAGATTAACAATGAAGAGAAATTGATCACCAAAATCTAAATTAGAAGAATAAAGACAACAAGGAACAACATCAAGGAATTCCTATAAAGTATGTTAAAGAGAATTCTCTTGATTTTTGAAAACTATTCATAATTCATAATAAGGGCTTGAAGGATATCATAGAGTTCTTTGAGTAGTTGGTAGCCATCCTTAACTTTTTGATACCCTACATAAAAGATTTATTCTAGGGACCCCTAGTTGAGTGATTATTAGTAATTTATTTTGATGGTAGAGCTTGACCACTTACAAATAAAAATTAGGAGCAAATGGTTCAACCTTGAGTTTCATGATGGGAAGGGGAATATCTAAGATGGTAGCATTGTATGCACAATGATGAAACTTGGCTAGTTGGATGGAATATATGCAAAGGAAATGAAAAAAACATTTAATAACCCCATTCCACCATTCAATCCATCTTATTTACTAAGAAATCCTAGATTCAAGATTCCGTACCCAAAAAATATGGGCTAGCATGGGTTGACAAGTGTTGTGCCATAAAATTGCACCCCTTACAATTTCACCTATATTTTTGCATCTAATTTAGTGTCCACTCCCTTAGTATTTGTGTAGGCTCATTTCAGCGCTTGCATCAACTTCTTTCCCCTCTTAGGATGCTCAAGACCCCTTTTCAGCAGTTACCCTCTTATGTCATCTTTGCATCAAACCATGTGCTTTCCATGTTCCCACCATTCTTGAGCGTGATTTGTCTAGGCCCTAGTGCACCACATGAACATCTATGCACCGTGCTAGCATCCCACGACATTTCAACATTCAAACAGTCATTTATGAGCATGTTGCCACTTGTCACATACCTTGTGTTAGAAAACCAAGATCACCTGCATGCAAAGGGATACCTGCCACATGCAAAAAACATGTAGAACCAAAGAAGATGTTCTGTAAACCTCAAAGTAAAAATGCATTATTGAGAATCAATCATTACAAAGAGATCAATCCTTATGAAGGAGATTAAGAAACCCTACAAGGGAAACCCTAAATGAAACTCTAGTATGCACACTTAATAATTAATCAATTATCAATGTGCCTAAGTTTAGCTTAAGCAATTAAAGGAATAAGTGACTTAATTAATTAACCAGTATGATATAATTAATTAAGCATAATAACTTATTACTCTAACACCCCCCCTTAAGATGAACTTAGGAAGAAGCTAAAACACTAGAATAAGATGCATGAAAGCAAAGATGGGTCCCGACAACTAGGCCTGATCAGGTACCCATTTACAAATGCAAGAATGAGGTAGAGAAGGAAAAATCCAGTGGGACAAAACCCCCCTACAATGAGATGGCATGCTACAAAGAAGCACTAGAAGAACACTAGAACTTGATACTAGCAAGCAAGGAAAGATTCTTCTGTTTACTACTGAAACCAGATGAGAGTCACTGAATGACTCAAGGAATCATGATAAAACAATAGCAGACCCGATGCCACGGAACACTCAAAAACTCTAAACGGGAACAACCCTAGAATCTATGAAGCAGCAAGAAATTATTGAATGATGTATTACTAAAAATGAAGTCTAAAGATGCAAGATGCACCCTCCCAACTACCAAAACATCCAAGTAATCTCCAAACAACCCATCGGGCCAAATTTGGACTAAGTGATCAACCTGGGACAGATACAGAAAAAGTGCATGGATAGCAACATAGAGCTCCTTAATACCTTTGCAATGCCGTAAAGATAGCGAAAATCAGAGATCGTGGCAAAAAGTTATGAGCTCAGAAGCATAAAATAAACATCTAACTTCAAACAGAAATAAATGAAAATAAATAGTAAAATATTGAAAAATAAATAGCACCACTAAAAAGTGCTCAGAACCAGCTTTCCGGCGATATCTCGTTTGCCCGATTTTGATACTGTATGCCCAAGTTATGACCAAAAGAAAAAAAAATAGCTCCTTTAGGGCAAATTAGGGCTAGAAGGGGGCAAAGAGGCCCAGTCGTACACTGACGTCATGCTGACGTCATTAGTTCATGAGTGTAAAATTGACGACCATTTGGCCGTTGCCGCAAAAATTTGGCCCCCCCTTAAAAAAAAATTGACAGAGCCCCTGGTCGTTGATATGACTAGGGGCTGGGTGCCGGAGTTGGCCGGGGGCCGGGCGCGGAGCTCCCGATCCCCCATAGGACCACGGTCGGTGGAGCTGGAGCCCACGGGGGCTGGTGGGAGCAGGCCCCCGCTCCTCCATATGACCAGGGGTTTTGGCGGAGGAGCCCGTGGGGGCTAGCGATGCCGACGGAGCAAGGTGGCAGCGGTGGCGGGAAGCGTTGGTGGCGGCGGATGGGTGGCCGTCGGGCGGCAGAATTCCTTTAAATTGGCAACGCCGGCCCATAGTTCAAAAAAAATGTTTTTTTACATTTTTTTCGATTTTCGAGTCTCAGACTGTGTGCTGGGGAGGCCATATGGTCCCCTAGACAAAAAAAATTTGCCTTCCAAACCAACTTCACCAAAATTGACAAAACGACAGGCGTTCTTAGGGTTTTTGGCCACTGCGAATGCGATGGCAGTGTCCGTTTGAGCCCAAAGTGTGCCAAAAAATCGGCTACCCCCAGATCTTGCAAAAAAGATACATGTGGAAACCCTTGCATTAGAAAATCACTGAAAGGCCATATCTTCATATCACGAATAGGCAGTTGCAGGTCTGGAGCTCTGATACCATGTTAGAAAACCAAGATCACCTGCATGCAAAGGGATACCTGTCACATGCAAAAGACATGCAGAACCAAAGAAGATGTTCTGTAAACCTCAAAGTAAAAATGCATTATTGAGAATCAATAATTACAAAGAGATCAATCCTTATGAAAGAGATCAAGAAACCCTAAAAGGGAAACCCTAAATAAAACCCTAGTGTGCATAGTCAATAATTAATCAATTATTAATGTGCCTAAGTTTAGCTTAAGCAACTAAAGGAATAAGTGACTTAATTAATTAACCAGTATGATATAATTAATTAAGCATAATAACTTATTACTATAACACCTTGGTCAGTGGAAATGACTTGAGATGCCTTGTAACAACTCGAGATGCCTTGTAACGGCTTGAGAACCTTATTTTCCCTCCTAAGATCTCTTTAAAATCTACATTTTCATTCCATTTGGCTCTCTTGAATTCTCTTGGTCTCTCTTGAACATTCTCTCTTCTTTTAAGTCTTTCTATCTTTCTCTCTTGCTTGCTACAACACTCATGTTCTCACAATGTTCTCTACAGCTCTCTTGGATCTCATAGCTATCTCTTTCACTCTTTCAGCTTCCTTAAGTTGTATAGGTGATATCTTACTTGTTTTATATCTTTGAGCATCTTGGGATTTATCACAACCCTTTTCTATGCATTTTATTGTCTCATTTATTTATATTTCTATCTATCTATCTATTTGGTTGTCCATGGAGGTGTAAACACCAAAACAGGGGGTTTATTGAGGAAAGCCCACAAATAGCCCCAACACTTTCTCTTAGTCTTATGTGTGCAGGTATTGAAGAAATTTATTTTTTGGAGGCTTCATTGCTCGATTGGCTTTGAGCTCTTTCTTTCTCTTCTTTCATTTCATCATCTATATTTCATTTAATCTAGTTTACTCTATTCTAGTTTTGTTATACTCTATTATTTTCCAACATTTCAAGAGTTATTAGCAATCAGATTGTTAGTATTCACTTGAGTTGTTTTATGTGATAGTTTCAATTTTTGGTCCATATGAGATACTAGTGTGCCTTTGAGATGTTAGCATGTCGCGTTGTCGTCCTTATGCCACACAACCATCCTTGGTTGAGAGCTCATAAGTCTATCCAAAAGACCTCTATGACCTACTCTCTCTTTTTTTTCTAGAACTCTCACCATTTTATCCTATCACCTGGGCATTATTCTTTGAGGTAGTTGAGGACCATTTGCTCCATGTAGACTCATGTTTTTCATAGAGACTCAGAGGTAGCAAGCCTCCTCTATATTTGTGTTGTTGTCTCAAAGGCATGTTGGTGTCCTTGGTTGAGAGCTCATCAGTCTGTCCAGAAGACCTATGTGATCTACTCATTTTATCTTGTCAACTGAGGATTTTTCCTTGAGGTAGTTGAGGACCATTTTCTCCCTGTAGACTCTTTTTTTTCCTAGAGAATTAGGGGTAAAACTTCTCCTCTACAAAAATTCAACAAAGAGGTGTTAAGAAAAAAAATGCATTACATGCCTTAGAATAATTTTCTATTCAATACAAATATGAATAGGACAATGATAAAAAATAGTATACTCTGATAAAGGCTCCAATGGAAGAGGAAAATAGTTGGCAAAAAAAAAAAGAAGACTAAGCAAAAATCATGACATGATCAAGTCATTTGTACCCTCTATCAAGCCCAACTTGAAATATCTTAATATAGTACACATATTTAATACCAAGTTTTGCTTCTTTAGTTGTCTAATATATGAGAAAAAGTATCATTTTATCATAATGTAACTCAACCATATTAAATCCTCCACACAAAGCTCAAGTGGAAATAGAAATTGAATCAATAATCCACCACCATAAAAGAGATCTTTTAACAACATCATTGGAAGCATAAACATTAATAAGAACAATGGAGTTATTTTCAATATTAAAGAATCTCAAAATCACCCAATTGGTGGAATCACATCCATGATCAAGAAAATGTGAGTGCAACATAGAAGAGAGAAAGGTAACAACCCATCCATGAACCATGTTGTAATTGTCATAGAAAAATGAGTTAGCTAGCCAAATAACATGACAAGTAATCGAGAGAGAAAACTATTAATTTTAACCTCTTGGAAGAAAAAGATATCCAATGATGTAAATATTTTACAAGTACCCCTCCCATCATACTTCTTGCAAAGGTCTATAAAGCCTTGAATATTCTAGGAGATCAAATTCATTAACAAGAATTAAAAGGTACATCACCACTATCTAGCTTGTTAAGACTAGAGTATCAGTTTTGTAAAAACTCATCTCAAGAAAAACTACCATACTAAATGTTGGGAGTTTGTATCATTATTTTTTTTACAAATTATTTTCTTCCAACTACCCATGTGGATTGTGAGACCAATGCAAAACCACAAGAGAGGAATGGGAGTAAACATATGTCTCTAGCTAGGAAGATAACACTAACATCAATTGAAGCATTTTAAAAGATCTACACTAAGTGGAAGGCTCTCCAATAGAGGGTGGCCCATATTTTTTTTCTAAGGATTGAAATTTTTCTAGATTTCTTAACATCCAAATTTCAACTGTTAGCTTGATTTTCAACATTAGTTGAATGCTTGGCTTGAGCTTCACTATTATTAGAGTTTTATTTTTATTTTTTTGGTTTCCAACTATAGTCCACTCCTCATCACTTTTAAAAGGGGTAGCCTTAGCAAGCGAAGTAGAAGGCTTTCTGTGAGATGAAACTAAGGGACAATCCCTAATCTTATAAGCAAAGGATTGAGATTAAAAAAAAGTATTTGAGAGGTTGAGATAAAGGACACATTGGGTATGATGCAAATGATTTATTTGAATATTCATGGTGTCTTTTAAATTTTTAGAGAGGTCAACCTCAATAGAGACATGCTTTTATGGATGAATCAAGAAAATATTTCAAGCTCAACATAAATAGCTTTATCAAGCTCACATGCAATTGTTGCGGATAAATTTTAGCAAGTCAAAGGAAAACCTAAAATTTATATCTAGATTAGTGCACAAAAGGTCTTTTCATCAAAAATCATAAAGTCTTGAGTCCAAGGTTGAAAAAATAAAAGACAAATAGACATACCAAAGGTCATAATTAAGAATGAACTCTACATGACTAGCTTCAATAAATTGGAAAAGAGAAAAAAACTCTTGGTGAAATTCTAGATGACATCAAGATTGACCTCGAGTCCAATTCTTGTTAACCCAATATTTGGGCATGTTTCAAGGGGATTCTCCTAGAAAAATAACTTATTAAAGTAAAATGTTCATACCATTGACAAGCGCCATCAAACTTTAGAATAGGATGGTCAAAATTCATACCCCATGGAACACCATGGGGACAAATGTCTAAGGGCATTTGTTTGGTGGAGCCATCATCTAGAAATGCCAAATCATTAACACCAATAAAACCTATGTGTTAATAAACTTTGAGGTCATAAAAGACATTAGAAAAAATCTTATACTAAATACATTAGAATAAAATATACGTCAAAAATGCAATATTACATCAAGACAATGACTCAACTCTAACAAAAAAAAGAAAAAGAAAATCCAAAATTTTTATTGAAACATTAAAAAAATTCCTATACTAATTTAATTATTATTGCTCAAAATTTTATTTTTTATTTTAACATTACCCAAAAAAAAATATCTATACCAAATTTAGGATTAAAAAATCATAAATATAACACCTATCTACTAATGGGAACCGCTCATGACTTTTCTTCAGGAAATTTGAAAAGCATGAATAAAACAGAACTTAGAGTACTAGAAGTTTATCTTCAAATGCCAGCATTTTATCTCGAGCCGGGCACGACTCTGTGTTTGAAGAATTCGTCTTGATTAGCTAGTTTTGAAAACCGAAGGGCGGCGGGAGAAAACCGACCCATCTAATTATTATGGAAGTTTGAATGTCAGTTATGACTGCAAATTAGTACAAAACGATAAGAACATACTGTATTCTCATTTGAAACAACGGCGGATTAGCCAATTTTTTCATACAGTCAATCTCCATAGTCAATTTTATTTATTGTCAATCTCCATAATTCTTCGTTAACGTGAGGCGGGGGTGCATTTTGTATACAGGCAACCTCCATAGTCAATCTTAGCCATGACTCACTACTTACTTCTTTGACCCGGAACGGCACTCGTTTTTAATTGTAAGCCTATATAAACCTCTATATCCACCCAAAGTTCTTTGTAGCAGATTAGTAGTTAAGAATCATGGAGATGAAGGCGTTTTTTCTCATTCTCCTGCTTTCCTGCAATTTTATGTTTGCAAAGGCGGCGGAGCCGCGGATGGTGTTTGCGCATTACCTGCTTTACCAGCCGGACACAGTGGAGACACTGAAAGAGGAGATCCAACTTGCCCAAAGCAAAGGCATTGATGGCTTCGCCCTCAACAGCAACGTGTGGCGAGAGGCGCGCGCGGACGATATGTACGAGGCCGCAAAACAAGTGGGTTCCTCTTTCAAGCTCTTCTTCTCCGCCGACATCCACAGCGACACAAACGGCAACCTCACTCCCGACCAGCTGGTCACCATGCTTAGTACCAAATATACATCCCACCCCAACCAGATGACCTACCAAGGCAAGCCCTTGTTCACCTCCTGGCTCGGCAGCAATGATTCCTGGTGGGCGGAATACAATTACTCCTCTGCTCTTGACGGATGGAAAGACGTGTTTCAGAAGGCCGGCGGCAAGGACAACTTCTTCTTTATTCCGTTCTTCCCCACTGACGGATCATACTGGGGAGTCCGCGGCACGGAAGAGACATACACGGATGTTATCGACGGGCTGTACGCGTGGGACACGTCGGCGTGGCCCTACCTTGACTCGGACTTGCAGAACCCTTCTGACTCCTATGACCGGAACTATCTGAACGCCTCCAATTACGTGGGGAAAGTGTACATGGCCAGCCCCAGCCCCTGGTTCTTCAATGAATGCGACGTCAAGGGCAACTACCAGGGTCCGGGGCTTTGGATCACAAGGTGGGAACAGCTCATAAAGCTAAGCCCCCCTCTGTTAGAGATCGTGACATGGAACGACTGGGTGGAGAGCTCCTACGTGGCACCATCTCTCAGCTCCAGCACAAACGCTGCCAGCGTGGCGAATTTCACACACAGAGCGTTCTTGGAGCTGGGGCAGTACTACATCAGCTGGTACAAATCTGGTAGCGCTCCGACGATCACGCAGGATTCGATCTACTTGTTTTATTACACCCACAGCAAATCGGTTGTCGTGTCGGGCAGCACATGCCAGGCGTCTGATTTTAGTGAGCTGAGTGATAAAGTGTACGTGACGGCAATGCTGACTGCATCTGCCAGCGTGCAATTGCAATCTGGAACTTCCTCTCAGAACTTCAGCGCAGAGGCGGGCATATCTACGTGGAGCATGGATTTCCAGGAAGGGCAGCAGATTGCAGTCCTGAGTCGTGATGGTACGGAGCTCAGTAGACTGGTTGGAAGTAAAAACATCAGTAATTCTAATGTTCAGAAATATAATTTCAACGTTTATTCCACATGCACTACCTGTAATTAAGGCCATCCCATTGGAGAGGTGTTCGTTTATTAAATAAGCTCTGTTTTAAAGGGGCATTGGGTAGCTGTAATCTGTAACACGTTTCATGCTAGGCATTCGCCTCCACTGTAAAACATGTTAATAATTCCTTCTCCGCCTTAAAACAATGGTGAAGAATGACATCTTCCGTCACTTTGAAATCTGCTTCTCTCGAGACTGAAATGGGCCCTTTCTGACTGGAAAATGTTTTTGAATTTTAAGTACTTCTGTGCAGCTCAATCCCGTAGCTCTGGTTCACTTTTGCACAGCACAAATCTAATCTAGAGAAGCTTTCAAGTAAATTTTTCAGTTCATTGATATTTGTTAAAACCTTGTACAACAGAATAGTCAACCTCAGTTCATTTACGCCGAAGGCGTATCCAATTTGAAATAAACTAACCTGATTCCTGCCATCAACGGTGTGCAAAGGGTTGGGAGACGATGAGACTGATCTCATCCATCCATACGAATATTGACCAAAAAGAGACGTGGGATACGGTGAAGCGTGGCTGGTAGGCGGCTGGGCTTAAGTGTCACACACTAAGCTCTGACATTTTAGGTGAGTCAAAATTTTTAATTTCCCTTTCCGTTTTTCCGTTTTCTCATGTCACTTCACTGTAGGCTAGGCTTCGTACTGTTCACAGCTTGTTCACTGCTTGCCTCTCCACATTAATCCTAAACAACAGAGCATTACATTAATGAATTTTGGATGCTTCCAGAAACTATGTCGGGCTAGGTTTGCAGGCATGCGCTGTTCCTTGGAAAGCCTGTACGCACCTTTATCAAACAAGTAGAGTTGTACGCTACGTTTAAGAGAGGATACAAAATTGAACGGAAGAGATGGCTCACCTAAGTCTGAGGTTTAAATCGTTTAAATCACGCTCAAGTATACTCTGAAGTGCACTTGGAAGTTGATTGGTTTAATTTCTATTTTCTGTGTTTTTCTAAATGAGTATCAATGTCAAATTAATTGAGCTAAGACAATGAACTGAATATTGAGGGTTAATTTTTTTGAATATGAAAATGGATGTATTAGCTGATTCATGAGTTTGAACTTTTCAACTAGTCTTATATTAAAGATTCATGAACTTATTCTATGATTTTGAATATATAAGTAAATTATATTATCTTCAAACAATAATTAGATTTAAAGATCTAATTAGACAAGGAGTTGGTCTTATAACAGTGAAAACAAATATAATTGTAATGTCAACTTTATATTTAAAATAAATGTATAAATTCTCTGGATCTTTTTAGGCCTATTGCACTATGTAATGTGGTGTATAAAATTATTACTAAGTTGATTGCAGAAAGGTTGAAACCTTGGCTTGGTGGGTTAATTTCTGAGGAGCAGGGAGGCTTTGTTGCTGGCAGGCAGATTATGGATGGGGTTGTTATTGCGGCTGAGACCATCCATTCTATGGAATCCTCAAAAGAAAAGTCGATGTTTATCAAGTTGGACATGGCCAAAGCGTATGATCGTGTTAAGTGGAGCTTTCTCTTCAAAATTCTCGGAGCTTTCGGTTTTGCGGAGGGTTGGATTAATTGGGTAAGGAGCTGTGTCACTTCTTCTTCCTTTTCGGTGCTTATTAATGGTGAGCCCACTTGTCTGTTTGGTGCTTCTAGAGGCCTCAGGCAAGGTGATCCCTTGTCTCCCTACTTATTCATCCTTCTTGCAGAGGGCCTAGGAAGGCTCATCCGTGCTCAAGTTGCTAGTGGCTCACTTCAGGGCTGGATTTGGGGAAATGACATTCCCCCTCAGTCTCATCTTTAGTTCGTTGACGATACTGCCTTGATGGGTAGGGCTAAGGTTGAGGAGGCTCTCCACTGGCGCAGTGTGTTGGACAATTACTTGGCGGCTTCTAGGCAATGCATTAATGAGGGGAAGTCCTTCATTTATTTCTTCCATACTCCTAAGGTTATTCAAAGGAGAATTGCTGGTATTCTCCGCTTCCAAATTGGCTCGCTTCCTTTCTCCTACCTTGGTATCCCTCTTGCCATTCGTTCTCTCCCCAGAAGGTTTTGGCAAGAGACTCTTGACAAGTTTCGAAGATTGGTCAGTCATTGGACTTGTAGGTGGCTTTCTTCAGCTGGTAGAATGACTCTTCTAAAATCGGTGGTCCAGGCTCTCCCTCTTTATAGATGCTTTGTTTTGTCTGCTCCTTCAAGTTTTGTTAAAGATTTTGAGAAATTGTCTCGTCAGTTTCTATGGGCGGGCAATCTTCTCCATAGAAAATGGAATTTGGTGAGGTGGGATGTTGTTTGTAGGCCAAAGCAGGAGGGGGGTCTTGGTCTACGTCGATCAGATTTGAATGGGCAGGCCTTGGTTGCTAAGTTGTATTGGCGCTGGTGCTCACAACAACACTTGTTATGGGCTAAGATTCTGACTTTCAAATATTTGGGAGTTGTGGAAAGTAAGGAGGTGGTTAGATTCAGCATGGAGGGTAAGGGTTCTATGATCTGGAGTACCCTTAAACGGGGTGCCAAGCTGGTCAAGCAGGGTCTTTTTTGGATTTGCAATGGGGGTCGGGATGCTCTCTTTTGGCATGACTCCTGGGATGGACATCCACCCATTGTGTCTTCTCATCCCCATCTCCATGATTTGTGCCAGGTTTTCGAGGCGGCAGGTTGGTGTCATGTGGCAGACTTCAAATCGCAAAATTATTTGGGTCAGATTTCGGTGGCCAAATGGAAGGATCCCTTGGATTGGCCTCATGGTGGTGTGGAGGAAGATCGTCAGGAGCTTGCTAGGCTTTTATCTAGTCGTGTCTGCAACTCTCTTCAGGGAAGTGATGTGCTTGCTTGGGGTCCTGATTTGAAAGGAAAATTTTTGGTGGCCTCGAGTTATCAGGTGTTGGATAAACAGGTTTTTGGGAGCTCCCAGGTTACTTGGTGGAAGCATGTTTGGAACAAATTTGCTTGGCCTAAGTGTAATTTTTTCTCTTGGCTAGTGGTCCAAGGTAAGTGTCTTACTTGGGACAATCTTTGGAAACGTGGCTTCCAGGGCCCCTCTAGGTGTTTTCTATGTGGTCAGCATGAAGAATGTTTACCACATCTCTTTTTTCAGTGTTCTTTTGTCAAGACTATCTGGCATTACTGGTGGAACCTTTGGAGATTACCGTGTTGCCATGTTTCTTCTTTGGAGGACTTTTGGTTGAGACAGGGCTCTTCTCCTGCCAGAACCTCCTTTCTTAAAATTGCTTGGAGCATTGGTCCTAGTTTGATTGTTTGGCAAATTTGGTTGGAGCGTAACAGAAGGATTTTCCTGGATAAGAAATTGCTCATAGGGGTGCTTTGGAAATGTCTTGGGGGCTGGGAACTCACGGTACAAAAGTGTGACTTATCATCTTAGGAGTTGAGTTAAAATTGGGTGTTATTAATGCCAGGTCTTGTAGGGACAAAAGTATTGAGGCTCCAAAAAGTGCATGTGGCGTAGGCGTCTGGGGATTGTAGAGATTTGTCCGCCATGCAGAGCTAAGTGTCTTGATAAGGTCATCGGAGAATCTGACCTCTGGGGTTGGTGAGTATTGATGGATAGCAGGAGTGGTGTGTTTCTTCTCTATATAAGGCACAATGTATGATGGTGCTATATTCATACAAGCGTTGGAAGCGTGCTGGCCAGCCTTGGATGGCGGCGGATTGTTTGTGAATCTGATTCTCAGGTGGTGATTGAGGTGTTGAAGAAGCGAAACTTGGAGGATGTGAATTGGCAGCTTGCTGTGGTTGCCAGGCAGATTCTTTCTATATGTTCTTCCTTGGATTCCATTGTTTTCCGTCATATTCCGCGGGAGTGGAATAGGGTGGCTGATGGGTTGGCTAGATGGGCGTCGGAGAGGAGTGATCCTTGGCATGTGGATGACTGGGGCAATCTTCCTGCAGACATGGCACATGTTCTTGAGGAGTGGATTGCGGAGGATATGCGGTGTTTTTTGGGTGTGAATTAATTCTTATTTTGTTGGGCCCCTTTGTGGCTTCTTTCTTCGGACTTTGTAATGATGTTCTGATGCAATAAATTTTTTACCCCTTTTTTATCAAAAAAATAAATAAATGTATAATTAAATAATAAATACATATAAATATTAAATATTATACATTTAATATAATATACAAATTCAAATTAGTCTAAAAAAATCAGAAGATATAATTAAAAAAGATATTAGTCTTAATATAAGAATTTTATATTTAAAGTAAATATATAATCAAATATTAAATATTTTATATTAATATAATATAAAAATTTATATTTCAATATTAAATTATTGTTTGAAGACAATATACATTATTATCTTCAAACAATAATTTAATATAATATTATTTGTTTTAATATATAAGAAATCAAAAAATCTAATCAAAGAAAGGGTTGGTTTTATAACAGTAATTTTAATATAATATGTTTCATCTTCAATATTATCTAATTTAGATAATAATCAATCACATATATGAACAAATGGAAGATTAATATATAACAAGAACATATTTTCAAATATATTTTATTTAATTCATCCAAGAAAAATATATTTATTCATCTACTAGAAATTAAAGATCTAATTATTTGAGGAGTTTGATCATACTTGAATAACTAATATATTCTGTGTAATTTTTATATTTAAAGACAGATGTATAATTCTTTAAAAATAAATATGTGGATGTGAGTATAATGCAATTAATTGTAATATATAGATTTATATTTTAATATTTATTGTTGAATTATTATATCTCAAGTATATTTATTAGTATAAAAATGTATGTATATTGTATTTAAATATATTATTATTAATATGTAGTATTTGTCTTGATTGTTGTTTTGCACTTATATGCTTATTTTATAGAAATTTATGTGTGAGTGATTGTATTTTTTATATTTATATTATAAATGTAATATAATATTATTAAAAATTATTTTATAGAAATGAAATGAAAGAGACTTGATTGAAGTGATCAATCCTATACGAATAAATATATTTATAGTATGGATTCTACATATAAAATACATTTTATACATGTAAATATTAAATAGTATACTTATGTAGGAATTGTTTTCACTAATAAACAATAAAGTTCACCTAAGTGGATTTTAATATTTTAGAGATGTATTAATTTGAAGAAACACAAAGTTAAACTTTTTTCATATCTAAACTAGATTGACCCACCCTAAAGATATATAGGGGTTATAGTAATTGCAAAAATTATCAATCATTATGAGTCAATTAGTTTCATTCATTATGAGTCCATGGGTTAGCACCATTGCATTGTGAACATGTATAACCCTCAACAACTAATTAGGTAATTGGGCTAACCTTCATATCCTTAACCAAAAACAATAAAAAACAAACATAATCTTTCTAACCTATAATCATCCTCCCCTAACCACTTGGTCCCAACAGGGTTTAGCTATTTCTATGTTTATTGGGTTAGTCATTCCTTTGGAGTTGGGGTTGAAGTCTGTTGATGTGGGGTTTAGAGTTGATGTTCTATTGATGCATTTGAGGGATTGACACTAAAAATATCAAAATATTTTTATCATCTTAATCCTCCCAACCTTGAATGTTTCAAAAGAGAAATATTTTTTTAAAATTATCTTTCTTAATTGACAATAAATGCTTCTAAGACTTTTTACTGGCTCAATAATCCATGCATGATGTTCTCTAAATCTTCTTGAGTGCTAGTTTGATTAATA
The DNA here is from genome assembly GCA_007258455.2 of Sequoia sempervirens. Classification (NCBI taxonomy): domain Eukaryota; kingdom Viridiplantae; phylum Streptophyta; class Pinopsida; order Cupressales; family Cupressaceae; genus Sequoia; species Sequoia sempervirens. Next base: position 49,707 of record VDFB02301114.1, read on the forward strand.
ATATATTATGGTTGATTCTTATGTTGTAAAATGAATACAATATGAAAGGAACTATTATAAAATAAATGTAGCTAAAATTCATTCGTTATATGGCTCAAAATCCTTCCTATAATCCTCTTGGAAATTTTGTTGAGTCCTGTACTCAAGCTAGTAATGGCTCTTGAATGTTTCAAAAGAGATAATTTTTTAAAATTATTTTTCTTAATTGAAAATAAATTCTTCTAAGAATTTTTACTAGGCTTCAATAATCCAAGCATGATGTTCTCTAAATGTTGAGTGCTAATTTGATTAATAATAAATTTTGGTTGATTCTTATGTTGTAAAATGATTACAATATGAAAGGAACTATTAGAAACAAAATGTAGCTAAAAGACATTTGTTATATGGCTCAAAATCCTTCCTATAGTCCTCTTGGAAATTTTGTTAAGATTACCGTACTCAAGCTAGTAATGGCTTAATAGTCCTTATTTGGGTAGATACAAGGGGTAAAATTTTGTTAGGATTATCATACTTAAGATAGTAATGGCTTAATAGTCTTTATTTCTATAGGTACAAGGGATAAAAGTGTATAATATGCATGTAAATTTATTTATATATTATTGTATGACATTGTATATAGATTTGTTGAATGTATTATCCTAAATTTAATATGGTTCTTTATTAAAATTTGAGTTATAATAATATTAGGGTTAAGTTTTAAAAGTAAATTTATTTATAAAAAGTAAACTTAAAAATATACCTAATTTTTTTATTGATTAAGTAATGAAGAAAAAAATGATAATGGAGATGCTTCACTCATCAAATGAATAGGGTAAAACTTACAATTAGAATTAAGATTGGAATGAAAGTTCAAATTAAGGTCAAGAGTAGGGTCATAATTTGGTTACAATTATACTTAGAATTAAAAATAAGGTTACAATTATCCTTAAAGTTAGAATTGTGGCTAGGATTAGGTTTAAGGTTAGAATTATGGTTATATTTAAAAGTTGGGTTAAATATTTTAAGATTAGAATATAATTAAAGTTACAATTAGGGTTAGGGTTATGACTAGAATTAGAATTAGGAAGAGTTTGTGATTTGTGTCTTATTAATGATAGTCATTCTTAAAATTATTAAAATTATGTGCTTTATATGCATAGTATACTATAATATTATAAATCATAAATAAAAGATTATACATATTATATGTCCTTGAAGTGCCTATTTTTTTAATCAAATTAGGATCCATTATGAGTAGGTGATTGATAATTTCTAATTGTTTGTAGGTTTTTTATAATTATCTTTCAAATATAACTTATAAAAATTTAATGCTTTTTTAATGATCTTTTTAATTTTAAATCAAATTTCTATGCTTTACATTTTATTTTATATTAAATTTAATTTTGGTAATGGTCTATAAATTTAAATTTTATTTATTTAATTTTTTTCTTGTATTTTTATTTTTTTCAAAATTAATAACAATAGGATGGAATTTAATTAGATAATTATTCTAAAAGGTGTTTTAAATATATTATAAATAAATAAAATTATTAAAAAAATGTGCATAAATAAAATATCTCTTATTTAATTAAAAATAGATCTTTCAATAAAAATCCCACAAATAGTAAATATATTATTTCAAAATTAAATATTAAATTTAGTACATTTATTCTTTAGATATTCTAAATACATTATTTTTAAGTTTATTTATGAAGGGTCATTTCTTATAATTATTTTGGAGCTATTAAAAAAGTGTATTTTATTTATCTTATTTAAAGAGATGTTTTCTTTCATTTTATTATCTTAAGAGTTGCTAACATAATAAAATATAACATCATTGTTATAATATTTTATATTTTAATAAATACTATATAAATTTATAATTTTGTAATAATTAAAAAAATATTTAATTCAGATAACTAGTATCTAGATATCTTTAATGGTATATCTATCTAAAAAAATCAAAAGATATCATTCTTAAGTTTATTTATTTGTTTAAAAGTTATCTTATTTTAATTTTAAATTATTTAAGAATTATTTTATTATATCTAATTAATCTTTAGTTTACTTATAACATATTGTTAAATTGATAGTTATACTTATTACCAATAAATTTGTAAAGTTGGACTTAAAATCACCTAGATTTTGAAATAGCTAATATCTAATTGAAAGTCGATACTACCATCAAACATATATTTTGACTAGAAAAACCTAATGATTCCCTAATTAAATTTAAATTTTCTATTGTGAGGTGTTTATTTCCCTTCTCTCACATCCCCTTCTACCCTAGTTCATGATGTGCATTTCTTTTGGAGCTTTGGGCTCATCTAATATTTTGTAGGCTATAGGTGGTGGCTTCTTTAAGGATTTCAATTTCTTTGATGAATTTGTATATGGTCATATGCCTTTTGGGGATGGGTGCCTAGAGTGGGAAATTGATTGGTCTCCTCTATATATTTCTCAAAAATCACATATCATTCCATTTGCAATTTTGGGTTTTAAAGTAAAGAGGAATATTGAATGTTAGATGATAGTAGGTTTATCCTATTGGTTCATGCACCTATGATCAATCCTAGTGGATATCTTAAAATAAACATATAAGTAAACAACAAATGAAGATAAATACTCCATATTAATATTATATTTATAATATAATATAATTATATTAAGATCAACTGAACAATAAATATTAAAATATAAATTTATATATTATTGTAACTGTATTATATCTAATGTTTACATTTTTTTTTTTTGAATTATATATCTATATCAAATATAAAAATTCACACTATAATTATATTTATTGTCATAAGACCAACCATTTCACTAATTAGATCTTTTAATTTCTTATAGGTTAATTTTTAAAAAAGAATCTTATAGATTATTTAAATAAAATATATTTGAAAATATGTATTATTGTTATATGTTGAACTCCTCCTTATTCAATAAGATATTTGATTTCTTATTAATTATTTTATATAATGTTATATTTTAAAATATATATTATATTAAAATTATTATTATAAAACAAACATTGTTTTTATTAGATCTTTTGATTTCTTATATATTAAAACAAATAATATTATATTAAATTATTGTTTGAGGATAATAATGTATATTGTCTTCAAACAATAATTTAATATTGAAATATAATTTTTAATATTATATTAATATAAAATATTTAATATTTTATTATACATTTACTTTAAATATAAAATTCACACTATAAAATTATATATATATATTAAGACTAACATCTTCTCTAATTAAATCTTTTGATTTCTTATAGATTGAATTAAATTTGTATATTATATTAAATGTATAATATTTGATATTTATATGTATTTATTATTTAATTGTATATTTATTTAAAATGTAAAATTCACATTGAACATATTTATTTATTTATTTTATTCAATGAATATATCAGATATTCCCATTCTGCAATATAATTAAATATATTTTAAAAATATTTATGACAGAAATGAACGGAAAAATACTGAGAGATAGAAGACTGCACTACAGAGAGCCGTGCAGAATATCTCTACTATTCTTGTAGCTAAGCCTAGGCGTAGAAGGGCAATTCTCCCATTAACACTGATGAGTGGTATATACCGCTTTCTGTGTGTGTTTTATTCAATGGTTATATCAGATATTCTATGTGTTTAGCATTAATGTGGACAGGCAAGCAGTGAACAAGCTGTGAACAGTACGAAGCCTGACAATGACAGTGACATGACAAAACGGCAAACGGAAACAGAAAATAAATTTTTTGACTCATCTAAAAGGTCAGAGCTTAGTGTGTGACACTTACCCAGCCCTCATAACCTGGCTCTGATACCAATTTGTTAGAAGCAGGAGAGATAAAACAGAGAAGATGATTCGAATGCTACAGCAAACAATACAGATAATTTTATTCATATAAAAATGTTTACAATGTCTCTCTATTTATAGAGGACTTCAAACATACGAGTCTCAACTCAAATGAGGAGACAAAAGCAAAACAGGAAACTACAACTTAGTCTATGAAACTAGGAGATCAGACTAGACGATGCGGAAACAAATCTAACAAACTTATAGGAAACCATTTGACAGCAGATTAGAAACTTGACAGCGAACGAGGAAACTCTTAGTTCAGTTTCAACTGCTTGTAAACGTGGAAGTGACTGGAGACGTGGAGAGTGAACTGAGCAAACAGCTTTAGTCGATGGACAACAGACTTCAGTTCTGTTTCAACTAACACAATACGCGGGAGAAATTACATTCCAACAGCGATTGGGTGTTAACGTTGGTTGTTTATGGTTAAGACGAGACATTGTAAGCAACGAATCCATGTGAGTTTAGCCATGCAATAACATTTAGCGAACCCTCTATAAAACTCATTGTTTTATTCGCCTCTACTGCTCCATTACTGTACAGCGACATTATCGCATGCCATCCTTTCTCAGTTGGATGGATTGAATCCCAAAAAAATGTTTCATTTATGTTTGAACACACTTCAAATAAAGACCTTCCTACTTGGTCCACCTCTCCACACATATCAACCCTACCTTTTGCAGCACAGCAAGGAACGAACAAATCCACAAAACCTACCACACAATTACAACAACAAAAGTAAGAGAGTATTGTTCAGAAGGTATAGATTTAGAAGATTTTTAGAATCAAGAAAGACATATTTTGGAGTACCATATTTTAGAGGATTGGAGAAAATATAATTTGTTGCAGACACCAAATCTGGAATTATGATGGATATCTCTTTGAAATTCGATCTCAGGCTTTCTGCGCCCTCCGTCAATAATTTCGAATGAAGAGCTAACATGCCATCGTAGGTTGAATCGCAGGATGTTTTGCCGATCTGAGGCCCGCATCCAAAACGAGATATACTACTCACAGCGAAATTCCTAAGCCCGATTTCATACAAATCTTTCACAGCGTCGATTATCCCTCTTACAACAGGCTTAACCAGGTCGATCAGTCCCTACAATAAATTCACAATTAAGAAAAAATAGATGTGAAAATCAAGCAGGCGAAGAAAGCCCTAAGATCTTCAACTACCTCACTAGAGCCATTTCTACTGGCAAGGAATGCAGTGTAGTCGTTGCCACCAACCGAGATAAGCACTACAGATCGCGTGAGCGTGTGAGAATCGAACCCGTGACTTCTTCCAATCAGCTTCTTAAACTGCTTCACCTGTTGTGATACTGTTGTGAAACCGTAGGCTCGAAATATTCCACTGCCTCCCACTGCAAAATTCACTCCTCCTCCAATCTTCTCTGCAGTTGCTTTACAGCCATGACTTTTCAGCAGCTCATAAGCTGTGGGAACGGGAAGTCCTAAAATATCCCCTGCACACACCACAAGCACAGATGGATAAGCTACAGGCTGCTTAAAACCTTAGATTACAGCATTTGTGAGTGGAAGGAAGGTTTACCCCAAAAATCTGTCTGGATTTTTCCGGAAGAAAATCTGCCTGCAGGATAGCCAGGCCACGTCAAACCGTATGGTCGTCTCCATGACTCGTTTTCAGTTTGATTGTATGGATTGCGATTTCCTGTGTCAGCATATGAGTCTCCCAGCACAAACAACGCCCGTGCTTTCTCCGCATTGCATCTCCCTGCAAATCAACCAATTTAAATAGAAACCATAACTTGGCTACAGAATGATTGAAGTTTGGAATGATATTTTGTATAACTGATGACCTGTAAATAAAGAGAGAATGGTTATCAGAAACAGAAGGTGAGAAGACTGGCAATCCATATCTCTAGCCCTTTGTTTCGATTAAGCCAATGTAAAACAGTCGGCACTAAAGTAGTCCTTTCGGAAGACTAGAGCAGCTTTTTCACTAGTTGTTTGGTAATGAAAGAATGTACGGGTAGCCAAAATACTTCTTGGCAGGGCGAAATAATCCATGGCCTATGAAATAAGATCGAGTAGTAAGCCACTATTTTTTGTGATAAGACCTTCTGTACGAACTTAGGACATTTCTTTTTAAATTTCTTTAAGCAGATAAAGGTACTATATTCGTAGCCACAATAAATAGTTTATATAAATTTTCCTATTTGAAGGCAAGCTATTTCCAGCAATCAACGGATGGCATCGTCTGAGTACGATGCAATACGATTGAACGCTTCTTAGCCTTCGATTTTTACTGTTGCATCGAATTTTACGTGCTCTGCAAAGGCATGACAATCGCCCGGAAACGTCACATCCACATTAAACTATGGTATGCGTGGTGCGAGGAGTATGAATGAATGTTTTTAATCACGTCCACGAGGCCAAGCAGTCTATGGAACCCGGATAGCAACCTATGTTTCTTTTTCTTTCTGCATCTTGGATCTTCTGCTGTGTATCTTGACCAGAAAATCTGCAAACCCTATTATCTTCTCTTCTTCAAACAGATCACCCAATTTGTTCCCTTTTAATGTCTCAGTATAATTGATCCGAATGTCCTTGTAAGCCGAACATTCCCTGATGTAGTGCCATTCTGTCTCAACCACTCCTTGAGTGCAATATCTACACCTTCTGTCTGCCCACTCCTCTTTTGGTATCATCCACCTTCCAAGAGCATATCTCTCGTGGTGCATTGACGGTTTCAAATGTTCATGGTCAAGGTATTGTGTAACTTTGGACAATTATCTTCCACAAACGCCACTGGAAATGACTCAACAAGGCTATCCCGCCTTAAAAATGCATCCAACATGGACGCCTCCCATCTCGGGTTCCTCGTTTCTCCCACTGTCAGCCTTCGTTTCTCTGGCCGTCAGATATCCATATTTTACTTGCAAACTCCGTCTATTTTACGTCTCATTTTTTTTCTTGCAAAAGTATTTTCGGTCACTTTTATAACATTCATAAAGTTTTCCAAAAAATTGTACTATTTAATTATAAAGAGATGATAGAGAATGAAATAAATTTTAGTGTTAATTAGAAATATTTATAGATTGCAAAGAAATTATATGTTTTCTTAATTATTTTATCGTTTTAAAAATATATGTATAATTTGATAAGTTTAACAATTAAAATATTAGCAATTACACTAATGTGTGTAATGGGTACGCAGAATAAATATATGACATTTTTGAAATTATGTAGACAGATTGGTCGTAATTTGAAATTGTGTCATAAATAGAAAAAGTTAAAAAATGCTATAATTAAGTTTTATATAAGTTGGATTATATTTGGATGGTTAAATTTGTAAAAGATGTATAACTTCATAAAATACAAATGCAATGATTGTGTAGGCAAATTGGTTGAATTTGAACAATGTTTCATAAGTTAGTTTATAGTTAGATGCATAATTGTCTAAGAGATTTATGACTTCGAAAAAAACACATGAAATCAATGAAGAGGAAATAATGAAATAAATGATAGGGAACTTGAATTAATCTGATATAAAAATTAAAAAGCATTATCCCTAAATTCATCTCAACCATAAACCCAATTCTAGTTTATTCAATTAAGAATTATATAAAAAAAATCTTGGATCCTTTGGCAACCCCTATCAAGTAAACATGGCATAAAACATGATTGGTTTATTGATTTTAAAAGATAAAATGATATATCTTCATGAATCCAATATAATGAATGATAAATTTCAAAGGCATTCATAAAATCTAAATCATTACCACATTGTCTTTTATCCATCTCAACAATTTAAAACCCCATTTAATGTGAAAATGTTCAGCACCATTTTTAATCCTATATAAAGACAAAAGGTGAGGAACATGTAAAGTAAATGAAAGAATGTTTGACTAGCAAGAAATGAAAGTTTATTTTGTAAAGTTAAAATTGTTATAATTATTTTTTATCTATAAGTTAGATTATAGTTGGATAGTTAAATTTGTAAAAGATATATAACTTGATAAAATACAAATTCAATGATTGTGTAGCCAAATTGGTTGAAATTGAACATTTGTATCAGAAGTTAGATTATAGTTAGATGCCTGATTGTCTATAAGATATAAAACTTTGGAAAAAACTCATGAAATTAATGAAGAGGAAATGATTAATAAATGATAGGGAACTTCAATTAATTTGATATTAAAACGTACATCTATGTAGGCATACATTTTTTATATATATAGAATGTTGTAAATATAGTTTATTGTGTAAACACAATACTATAAATATAAATATCTTTTTTTTTTTTGCAAAATTGTCACATGATCACTTCAAACTCCTGCGCATAGATTATTTGAAAAACAACCAATTAAAACTAATATTTTGAAGTTTAAAATTAAATTAAATTCATTGTCATCTTTGATAGAGTTGTTTAATAAATGTTCAATAATAGAAACATAGTGTAAGTGAGTCATAATGGAGCCTGTAATAAAGAAAATATGAAATAGAATTTAGAAGCAATAAAAATTTCACCTGTTTGTTGATGTAATGGTTGTTAAAGTAAATATGAGATAAACAAAGGGACATACTTGTAGTTATTGTAATCTTTTTAAGACCCATCTACAACCACAAAATTTTGAATACTTCAAAGTTTCAAACACTATGATTAAAAAAATTTGAAGAGAACTATTCTTTCAAAACCACAAAGTCTGTATTAAAAGCTCTATACTGCAAGCTTTTAATAATAGGAAAATATTATTTTACATCCATTTGTATTCACGTAACCCGAACACCAAAAGGTCAAACACATCTGAGCTGGAGATCTCAATGTTTCTTACACATAAGCACAATTATTTGGATTCATAGTTTCCTTAGTCCTTACACTTACTTTTGAAAATATGCAAAGTTATTTAAATTCAAGTCATTATCCAATAACCAAACTCTTAAAAATAGGCAAAAGTATTATACAACCATTTGCGAGCAATAACGACAAATATTGACAATATAGCAACAAGTAGGTGCAAATCTAAATTTAGCAACCCTTTCAGGTATCCTCCTAGAATGTGCCAAAATATAAGCCTTGCAAATGGAGGGCCTTGGAGCTGAGAAATCAGAAAAAAATTGAATAAGTGATTTTAATTTACTATTATAATTGTACCTACAGTGATAGGAATGCTCATAAATATGTCTTTGCACCAAGCAGTGATACTTAACACCTTTTGCAGGCATCCTTACTATAACCCATAATGAAAAGAAGATTAAAAATGCAACTCTAGGAGAACAGTGTTACAAGTTTATACTTCCACGGAGCAGATGCAGATGCACTGTATATCTGCTAAAAGCATTTGTTTCAAGATGTTCAGCCCTTTTGTTAACATAGCCATGCACAACATGTTCTAAATGAGGCCTTAAAACTATCCAAAAGAATTGTTTTATCAGACCAATCTCACGGAGTGTGATCAGTGATGGACTATGCCCAAATGTGCTTGTTGAAAAGGCACCCTAAATGAAGGACTAGAACTAATTGCAGCGAGAAAACTTTGTGTGGAATATCTCCTCTTTTCGTTGCATTTAACAAGTTGTGCTGGTCTAGAAGGTCACCATCATTAGCTTCTAGTGCTGCTTGTGGGTCTCTGTATGATTTTTGTAGCATAAGGAGCAGAATTTCTCACCAGCTTTGTGGTAGATTTGTTGAGTGAAATGGCAATTAAAGTGCAGGGTGTTAGTTTATCATATTGCTTTTACAATGTATGGTCCAACAATCCCTTATGAATACAAGCTTAAGGTTGGAGGTAGCATGTCATTCCAGAGTCTAAAATTTGAAAACAATTCTTGGCAAACTTTCACCTTAGTATGGTAGTGCTATTAATGATAGACTGGTGTTTTTTTTTGTGTACTTTTGCAGCATCTTGATGTGTCTATAAAAGCTTATGCAACTCAAACATTGAATTACAAAACACAATTGAAACAAAATGGTGTGCCACTATATAGTGAAGCTTTTAGGAAATGACTTCTACACTTGTGGATGTAATTTGTTGTAAAGATGAAAATGTAATTACTAGAAACCAGTGATCAAGATAGACTAAGATGCAAATACTGTCATCACATTTGAAAAGTCGCCATAGATTGCCACATCTACAACATTGATCAGTTTTATTTCATTTCAGCCTGTTTAAACTTGGTCATGAGGATCAGGCCACTATGTTGAAGGTTTGTTTATTGAGATATTGTTGAAGGTTTATTTATTGAGATACTCCATTGTTAATTTAATTTTTAAGTAAAAATTCTGATAGACAAGTGGTTAGTATTTTCCATAGTGTGTCAAATTATTAATTTATATCAGGAATCCTTCAAACACAAGGTTGTGCACAGCCAATATGCCAATAAGAAACTCTCAAAATGCTCTCCATTCCACCATTATCTGAACAAAATCTTACTTGATAGAAATGATTGAACTTTGGGAATGACTCTTCAGATTCCAAGTACCCAAAGTACCCAACCATCTGCATGAAATGTGTATGAAAATACAGATCAACCACAAAGGATCAACTGGCAGATGTACTAGTTATTATTAGAGAACTGCAGAACTGGAGAGAGTGCGGTTCAGATATTCCAGCACAGAGAAATTACATGCAACAGGCATGAGTCAAAGCTTGTGCAAAGGTGAATAGGCTATGCTAGGTTGTGCGGGAACCAAAAACACAAAGGCACACAAGTATAAAACTAAACAATACGGATGCAAAGAAAAAAAAACACATGCACAAACAATAACACCAAAAAATTGGTGTTATGCAAGATTGCTCAACTAATCCCAGATTCACCAACTACTACTTTGACATAGCCTGAAGTCGGAAGCTCTTTGCAGATGAAAATGGAACATAAATGCTTGCTTAAACCCAACAATAAGGGTCTCTTCGCTTAAAAGCCTTCTTTCTACGTGCCATGGTGCAGAACAATAGACTGAATGCATCCACCATTGTTCGAAACCTAGCATCCAGCCTCCACGTAGTAGAGAGAAAAAACACCATTGCATCCACAAGAATCGACGAAACGACAAGGCCTTACTCTCAACACCCACTTACAGATTTTGTGAAAGGCGCGCCAGGGAATACGAAGAGATCTGTAACATCAACGTACAATATGTATTAGTGTCATAGCCGTTTCTAGTAAACATGAGCTACTAGAGTCGGCGTAGAGTGCAAGTTGCATACATACAATCGTGACAACCAAAAACTCTGTATTATTTTTAAAAAGTGAGATGAGCGGTGTGGAAAAATTAATGGCCACGATCACTTTGATAGTCATAAAGGCTATTGAAAGTAATGAGTCGTAGATCACACATTTTAAGTTTGGCATGTTCAAATTGGATACGTCTTCCGTATAAATTATATATGTTATATTATTTTGAGTAATTTTTATTTTTCAAATATAAATTTATTATTTATTTTCAAATTTATTTTTATTATAAATGAAAAGTATATAAAATAAACTTGAATAAAAATAAAGGTAGGTATTTTAAATATTTTGACATGTCTATTTAAGATTTTAATATTTTAAATTCTATGTGGTTATTATAAATTTAATTAAGTATTATTTTTGAAAAAAATATTAATTTTTATTTAAATAATATCTATTTTGATGATAAGACCATTAAATATATGAATCAATGAATCAATTTATAATGGTAAAATTTATATATCTTATATTTTTTAGTATGCAAAAATGTATAGAGTATTTGTGGTTAAGTAATTCTAAATTAGAAGTAAAATGAAAATTTGTGGCAACTGATTGCATAAAATACTAATTGCCAAATGAAATTATCAATCTCAAGTAGATATTAGGTGATGCAAGATTGATTGACTTTTAGATGCTTCTACATGAATTATGTATCGATGCAATTGTTTCAATGAGAAAAAACAATTTCAATAAATAGAAAATTTAAAAAATCTTAGAGTAAAATATTAGTTTGAATTTTTATTAATGATTTAAAAATTAGAAATAAAAAAAATAATTTATTAAAAATAATAAAAATATCTATACAATATATATTAAACTTAATTATTGATTTTAAATGATGCAGGTGCATTATTTTGTAATGTTTGTTAGTTCTAGATATTTCTAGATCCATGCACGTAGGTAAGAATGTGTTGTTTATATCCTCTCAATAATCCTTAATAATCCAAATCCATTTGTTTTTAGCTTAAGTTAGAGTGATTATAGGAGTAGTTTTGATTCTCCTAAATAAAGGAGGATTTTAGTGGCTTTATTTTAGCTTGAGTTAGTTCACTTCAATGTATAAAATCAAGCCTTGTATTAAGCATTTGGTGAAGGAGAGTTCCCGTGTAAAAGGAATAATATATGCAAGCTCTCATTAAAATATTTGATAGCTTTATTCATAGCAGATCTTCTAGCTATCTATCTCTATTTTCATTGCGTAAATTTCTTGAAGTAGTTTGAAGTAATAAGAAGTTTGGAGCTGCTCATCATTTGGTATCAAAGCAGGTATGCTTTTCAGAGGATAAATCAAAGCTGGTTATGCTCTTTGGGATTCAGAGATAGAGTTTGTGGGCGATTCTCTAAAAAGGCAAATTTTATTTGTAATTTTTATGATTGTGATTCTACTTCAAAGGAATTTCTCTCCCAGGATTCATGCAAGTGTTAAAACTTCAAAAGGATGTTTTAAGTTGTTTGGCGTTTTACTTCTTAAAGAGTTCATTCCAGATCTTATAGCCACCGTTGGATAGCCATACAATCAATCATCCAGAAGGTGCATTGTCAATCCAGCATTAAGAATATTGATCAAGTGTTGAGCATTGTCTAGCTTGGAGGATAAATTGTTAAGCGCGCCCAGCAATATATGGTGACTAAATCATGTTCAAAGGACTAATGTTAGATCGGTGTGTCAAGAGGAAAGAGCTATTGTGTCACCAATTAAGCCGCCATTAAAGAGGGTACCGCTGCTACTACTGCAAAAGCCAATCCCTTTGATTAAATCTGCTACTTAGGAATTTATGTACAACTTTGTGAAGCAGACTGCTACCTGGTGATAGAGATTGATGAATTCTGGAAAGAATAGAGATTGGTGTTGTCGCTAGTTCAAGCATAAAGAGAGTTGATGTAAAGCCAAAGACGTTAATCATGAAGTTAAAGCTGCCCCATTCAGGAAGTCAATTGTTACAAATGAAAAGGTATGTAGGAAGGTTTGTTTCTCAGATGCAAATTGGAACTTGAAAAAAAAAATTGTTGCTAAGCAAAGTATAAGATTTGGTAATTTAGTTGACCAATGAAGAGCTACAGCCTGTAAGTTCACATCATTGCTACTGTGGCTGAGAAGAAGTTCCATTTGAGAAACAGTTTCCATTAGCATTGTGAGGAGCCTGCGTATTGCAGAAATGAACCATAATTGTGCTATCAGAAATTCATGAGCCTATGTGACTGAGATAAATGCTTAAGATCTATTGAGTGACTAGTTGTTGTTAGCATTTTTCTTTTGCTTATATTGACTTTGGTCATCATTGTTAGATGAGTCACCATAAAATGATTGGTGTGTGAAGATTTCTTAAAAGAAGGCGTTACTGTGAAGGCTGCTGTCATAACAAAACCCAGTACAGTAAAATATCCATAACTTTCTCGTTTCTTAACGAAATTAGAAATTCAAAATTTTCTGAAAAGCTGGGAACAAGGAGCACTGAACCCATAAACCATTTTGGGTGATTCATTTTCATTAGTGAGCAGTTTGGATCAAAGTATGACGGGTTTTTCTTGCAAAATTGACAACTCTCAAGACAACTTTGAAAGAAGCCTGCAAAGATATTTAATTTGGGTCAAAGCTCCATGCAATAAATGTCGTCTACCAAGTAAAATTCCAGCATGTTGTTGAGGTAATTTTATATTTTCCTTTAAAAGAATTTCGTTCTTAAAATTTGAAGCAAATCCAAACTTTAAGAAGGTTCTTTTGAGAAGCAAAAGCCATGAAAGTAAGACTTCAATATGGCCAAAATATTCTTTGTAAAAGTGACATGATAAGTTCAAAGGTTATCTTTGTGTATTGAAGTATTGGTAAAGTTATGATGTCAAGAAAGTCTGGTCAAAGTCTTGCTTATGAATGAATTTAAAAATGCATTGAAATTAGAGTCATTAAATTTGTGTAAAGGGTGCATGATCAGTTGTACCCGACACCTAAGTTAAATTTATGAGTCTAAGTCAAAATGAGGTCTATCATTGTAAAGTGTGGGAGTCAAATGAAAGGTTGAGAGTTTATCCAAGTGTGGGTTATAGATCCCGGTTATGTCATTATTAAAGTCAAATTTAAGTCATGTCAATTGTGTGTCAAAAGTTTGCAAACCATGTTCATAGGTTGTCTTGTTAGACATTGTGAACCCAACAAGAAACAAATTTTGTATGCATATAATTGTAGGTGAAAAGAAAGAATAAGAGGAATTGACAAAGCCAATGTAGTGAAAGAAAGATGAAAGAAGATTGATGTAGAGAAAAAAAACGAGAAGAAAGTTAGACTTCATAAAGATGACTAAAAGAGGAAAGGATTTGTGGTGAGACCCTAATCACAAAGAAGAAAATTTTCCAATTGAGGTTAGGCATAAGTTGTTTAGGAGTAGAGGAAGTTCTCAAGAGAAGTGAGCAGAAGTGCAGAAGCCTAGAGGAGTAGAGGAAGCTCAAAGGGTTCTAGAGGAAAGAACCAGGAATACCAAAAGGCCAAGTTCAAGAGTAAAACTTGGTGAGGTGTTGTGTAGCAGGGTGAAAAAGACTTGTTACTGCAGAGGCTATTTGCAGCTCATAGTGATCATGGAGAAACTCACAGAGTAAGAGAGAAAGATGACTATTAATAGTCATGACAAGGGTTTGAGTAAAAGCCACAACATAATGGAGCAATATGCCAAAGCGACTGGCATAAAGACAAAGAGAATGAGTCAAGAGGAATTTGATACAGAAGTTACTAAGATGAAGGAACAACTTAGTATAGTGATGATGCTACTACAAGAAAGTGAGAGAGACTAGAAATATGGATGGAAAATGAAGAAACAGGTTATATGGCATGTTAAAGAATTGTTTGCAAGAAAGTTGAGGAAGAAGCTGAGACACATGTTGAATGCTCAGTTAAAGGAAGAACTCAAAGAAACTGAGTTTGAGGAAGAAGTTCACTATGATGAACCAGAGCAGGGATCATTCCTTAGAGAGGATGATGATAATGTTGATGAGAGACTTCATGAAACTCTCATATATTGTTTGGAAAGTTCAAGGAAACATGAAGATCCATCCATGGAAATATCAAATGAGGCTAGAAAGCCTTATGTTTTAAAAACTAATAATTTGTGTATGCATGTAGGTCTTACATGTGTTAAGGATGATGGAGAGTCACTCAAAACTGTCATAAGGATAGAACAAGATCAAAATTGTATTGTTAGAGAGGGAGAGACAAAATTGGCTTATAAAGTCACTCATAGTAGAAATCATACACAATGGGAAAATTCAGTTATAAGAGAACAGTTGCAAGAATCTGTTGTTACAGTGAACAAGGTTGTGTTGGCCTATGAAAACAATCAAAAAGGGGATCAAGGAGATAAAGAGCAACATTCAGGTACAAGGCTAATGAAATTTGATGAGGAAATGGCATTGCTAAAGAGATTGGTGAGAGAACCTGAGAATGAAAATTTATTTCATTCAACACATGAGGATGAACATGAATATAAGAAGATACTAGCATGTAGACTGGAGAATGACAAGCTTAGCAATGCAGATTTGAATGCAAAATTGGGGATTTTAAAGGAATGGCTAGTTAATCCCAAGATTAAGGAGGACTTCAAAGAGGCTGAAAATAGGAAGCATGAAGAAGAAGAACGAAGAAAATGTCGTCAACAAACCATAAAAGTAGAATCAGAGGCTCAAAGAGAGACAAATGCATATGCAAAGATAACAGTGAATCTGACAAGCAAGAAATCATTCTTATGTATGATAGTGATTTTTGGAGATTGAGTGATTACTATAACCAATTCATTTCATGTGAAAATGCAGGTACATGCGAGACTTTGAAATATGAAAGCAAATCTTCCATAAAATAGTCATGGAAGAGGCATACTGAAAAGAAGAAGACAATCAACAATAGAAATCAATTGATCTCAAGAGAAAACATTAATAGGGAAAGTGAAGGTTTACAAAATAAAGTATGGAAACCTAGAAGATTGAGGAGAGTAGCAGCATATCCACAGCTACAAGACAAGAAGAGGACAAAGTTGATGAAAATGTTGAATACCAGAATGAAAGTTGTTGAACATATTCATGATAGTAAGCCAAGTGGACAACAAAAAAAAAAAATGGGATCCAAGAGAGAAATACGTTTCAAGATGAATTAGAAAAATCATGGACATGAGTCTATGAACAAGTCTTTTGTTCCTGGGGAAGATGGAGTGCATTATTTTGTAATGTTTGTTAGTTCTAGATATTTCTAGATCCATGCACGTAGTAAGAATGTGTTGTTTACATCCTCTCAATAATCCTCAATAATCCAAATCCATTTATTTTTAGCTTAAGTTAGAGTGATTATAGGAGTAGTTTTGATTCTCCTAAATAAAGGAGGATTTTAGTGGCTTTATTTTAGCTTGAGTTAGTTCACTTTCAATGTATAAAATCAAGCCTTGTATTAAGCATTCGGTGAAGGAGAGTTCCCGTGTAAAAGGAATAATATATGCAAGCTCTCATTGAAATATTTGATAGCTTTATTCATTGCAGATCTTCTAGCTATCTATCTCTATTTTCATTGCGTAAATTTCTTGAAGTAGTTTGAAGTAATAAGAAGTTTGGAGCTGCTCATCATTAAAGAAACCATGAAAATATTTTATTTAGTATACAAAATAATAAAGATACACTGAAAATATTATTTTAAAAAAATGATAAAAATATTTTTTAATTCAAAAGTATATATAGAATATAAATAAAAATTTGCAAATCATGATTTTACATCATGTGACAAATTATTATAAAATTGGTAAAATGTATCTAAATATTTTAAAATACCAATTTTAATGACCTAATAATACTAAAAACTAAAACATAGTATGATATATCATTAATTACTAAACATTAAAAACCAATCCATAAATAATTATTATATAAACTTCAAATAGTTATATGGACATTATAAATGATCCAAACTTTTCAAATTAATAATTTTCATCAAAAAGAATGAATTTATATAATAAATTTTAATGCAAAATGTTAGAAGAAAATCATCCATCCATCCATACACCTATCCAAGCATCCATCGATGACATTCCATACATTGCTAGACATTGAAGATATGTACATCTTGCTTCAGGAATAAATCTTGATCTATATCCTTCAACTTATGTGGTGATCCAAACATTGGAAATGTGAAATAAAATTGGTCAACCACTTGTGAGAAAAAATCCAAATCACTAGCCCATGGCATATTTTGACAAGAAGATGTTCCTTATCAAGCTTCATCTTTCATCGAACATCAATCCAAACAATCACTATCAAACGCATCTAAGTTGCACTTCAAATGTCACACCAGATCATTTGAACAACTTTTGTTCCAAATCAAGTTTCATCAATCATGATCAATCAAATCCAATCAAAACCATCATCACCGGGATATCCTTGTGTTCTTAACACTATCCTTGCAATGTTAGGTATCCTCAACAATGTATCATCATCAATCTGATCGACATCTCAATCCTTGTGTTGCTTAACACTATTCTTGCATTGTTGTGCATCACCGACAATGTTATCGTCATCAATCCTCGATCAATCAAATCACTTGCATTGTTGTGTATCACTCAACAATGTTATCATCATCATCAAATCCATCGATTCGTCCAGTCAACCTTAGCTTGGTCTTCAACAAAAATCCCAAATAGAATAGCAGTAGCATCAAACACATCCATATCCAAATCGTCAAAATCATGCAAAAATCAAAAACATCGGAAAATCAAAAAATCCAAAACATCAAAAACATATCAAAAATCCAAAAACACTCAAAAATTTGAAAAGCGTCAAAACATTGGAATCAGAACTCATTAGTCTCGAGCTTAAATGTAGGGAAGGCTAATCTTTGATCAGCCAGAGACATCAAAATCAAAACGTTGTAAAATCTTAGAAAACCCCCAAAACATCCCACCAAGATTTAAAAATCAAAACATTTGTAAAAATCTCCAAAAACATACCAAAAATAGCAGCCTCAAACATTCGAGGAAAACATCAAAAACATCAAATATTTGAAAGAATAAATGTCATCACCAAGCACTTTCGAAATAATCAATCATCCACAATATTTGGTCATCACCTTCATCCTTTGGCAAAACAACGAAACTAGCCACAACAATCAACAAAGCAACTGTCATTAAAATCAAAACAAACAACAAACATTTAAAACAAAATTAAACTCTTGATCATTTTCAGACATGTCAATCAACCTTATATCAATAGCCTATCAATCAACTTATCAAACCATCATCATCCTATACAATGCATGTCCTAGGATATATCATTCCGACAATGGGCATCATTTTTGGATATCACTTGGATTCTTATCCTATCAAGACAAATCCCTTTGGCTGAAGGTATTGATGTAGAGGGTAAGGGAACTTTAGGAAAACAACAATGATTTCAAGGATTCCAAAGATGCACTCACAAACCTCTTCTAGACACCCCTGTGGAAACAATGCCTAAATGGCTCACTTATGACACAATTCCTTCTCCAATGGATCCAAACCCCAGGAATGATCTTAAGGGGCACAATTACACTTTTCTTGAACTTTCACAAAGCCCCAAACCTCTATCTTCAACAAATCCTACTTTTTGCACCTTAAGTAGCCTTCTAGCCCAATTAAGCCTCTAGTGAAGGATTTTTAGAATTTTCTCTCAAACTTTCCAAAAGAACCTCCAATCTAATGGTTGATTAAGTTGTGTTCTATGATGACAAACAACATGTCCAAACCCTGATTGCACTTTCTTCAGACAATCCCTTCCAAAACTTGTTGTTTCCTCAAAAACTAGGTCTAATTAGCCCTCTTTCCCAAAGTAACCCCTCTCTAACTTTATCCCCTGATTAAGAAACTTTCAACAGTGTCTCAAATTGTCTCAAAACCAAGGATTTTCAAGGTCCTAACCTTCTATGACACCTCTAAGATCCCTGATCACAAAACCCTCCATAAAATGTCTCAAAACTAGGGCTTCTTGGATCTTGACCTCCCAAACACTTCCAGGTCCTAATTTTAGAGTTTTCACCATTAATTCAACATGTCTCAACTATTAAAACTCAAAAAGATATCACTTGTTAAGGCAGATCCTCTACTGCTATACTTTAACCCCCATCCTCATGCACCTTGCACTGTCAAAATTTGGTGTACACTGTAGGATTCCTCTTTCCTGCACTTTTAGATTGTTAGATTGGTATGATACAAGTTAATCATGATCCATTTCATTGGTCTCAGTCACATTTGCCATGAAATGGGTCATTCATCATGAAAAACCCTCAAAACTAGTGTAAATTTTGTGTTTCCTTGAGGACAGTCAATCTATTATACAAGAAATTGATTCCTATTGTCTTTCAGAGCATACAGAGATTTAAAATCATGTAAATTCAAGTCCTTAAGCCATCAATATGATTCAAACTTCAATAGGAATCAATAGACCATCTAAAAGAACACAAAAGAATGCAAAAATTGTAGTTTTACTGCTTTTTCCTAAGAACAGTTCGTACAACACTTGCTCCACATGCCCAACCTCCGTAAAAATGGTTATTTTGGGGTTATATACCCATTCCCCAACTGAAAAAACTATTTTGCATTGATTAGGTTACATAAAAGTTATTAAAACTCACAAAACTCATTTACCCGCCTAAATTGGAATTCAAAAATTTGAATTTCCAATCTTGAAATTTATTGAACTCCACAAACTAAAACCTATTGGATCATCAATATCCAACCTTATTTGACCTAACTAAAGCATTAGTTTACTAATTAAATCCCTATAGCATGATAATTCCAATTACATAGCATTTTGGTCCTAGGGTCCTTATCAAGACCCTTAGGACAGTTGACTCTCTTAGCACATTTATCCTTTCCAAATGCCATTATAGGCTTTAAAAGGTCATAGTTGATGTTTTGATATGATGGATAG